>ML797514.1:128392-162667 GCA_009831015.1 Picea engelmannii
TACATTTTGGTCCAGCCTCTGGTCAATGCTGGACACCAAGCTCACCAAGTCCACAACTTTCCATCCCCAAATTGATGGCCAGACAGAGGTCGTCAATAAGATAATCGTAAACATTTTGCGCATGTACAACTCAAAGCATCCTTGCACATGGGATGTGAGCCTCCCTCATGTACAACATATCTATAACTGGGCCCTCCACATCTCAATCGACCATAGCCACTATGTCCCATTGACGTAGCCATGCCCTTTGCAACTACTCAGGCTGATTCGACTCATGTCCATTCTAAAGATGCCAAGGTGAACAAATTCATTGAGAGCATTCAACACATTCGTCAACAGGTTCATGACATATTGGACAGATCCAATTCTAAGTACAAGCAGCGACATGATCAACATCGGGGGCAACACAACTTCCAGGTGGGCGACAAAGTGTGGCTACATTTGTAGAAGGATCACCTCGCTGGACCCCATTGCAAGCTTCGCCCACTCCGATATGGGCCACTCACCATCACCAAGACTGTAGGGGACAAATCCTTCGAGCTCAGTATCCCACCATTCCTTGGTTTTCACCCAGTGTTCAGTGTGGACCGCCTTCGACCCTACTTTCCACCTCTACCGGACACATCCGACATGGCAGAACAACTCACACCAACAGAGTTAAATCTAGACTGCATGGAACAAGCCACAACTGATCAGATTATGGACACATAGATCAATAACACCCACCAACATAGGATCCATCTATATCAAGTTGTCAAAGCAGGCCAACTCCTTCACCAGGGCAAGTGGCTCACAAGGGACCAAGTTCAACATAAGTTTCCTCATCTCATGGAGGAACTCAACGCAATAGGGACCATTGCTTCCTAAGGGGGGAGGAATGATCCAGGTGGATATTGGTGGCCACCCGCTTATTCCACTTGGACCCCCACCATTTTTTCTTTTAGTTTTTCAGTTTCCTTAATTGTAGCACGGCAGTTTTTCGGGTCTTGAACTTTCGAAGCCATTTTGAGGCCCTAAACGAATTTTTTTTGGGTATCAAAGCTTTGAGGATTATGAATTTTTTGAGACTTGATATTTTCTATTAGCAGTGTAGTCTTTGGATAGATCTTTCTAACGGTGTATCATGTGCGTGAAACGAAGATAATATGCCAAAGTTACGACCCCGGGAAATTGATGTACCAATTTACCCTGACGGGGCCCATATTCTGGCGTTTCATCTCCTAGGGTTAGGTTTTTGGATGTTTAGGGTTTCCATTGTTTCTCAATAATACATAGTCCTTCGTGCCTCATTGTAACACAAAGTTCATAGGCCTGTAGCCGCCACATCTCTTCTCAGAGATAAGCTACCAACGCCCTAGCTAGTTTATTTCCATTCCGTCTGTAAACACATTTCAGTTCTTTGATATTAATGAAATGAAGTGTTATTTCCGCTACATCTTTGTATTCACAGTGATTTGTGTGTTCTGTTATGTTATTGCATAAATTGAAATGAATGGTATCAGAGCGGTCTGCTCTTTCTCAATCCTTCTTTGCATGTCCCCAACGAGGTCGATGTATAAGGAGTTAGGGCTCGATCTGGTTGAACCTTTGCAAGATCAACCTCGAAAACCCCGACGATCGTCCATGGGGGACGAAAAGAAAGACGAGGGAGAAAGAGATCCTATCAAAATATTGCTTGAGGCGGCCCTTGAAAAACAAAGGAAGGCGATGATGGATAACTTCACCCGGATCCTTCAACGATTGCCCACTGGCGATGTATCTGCATCCACCAACCACTTTGGAGGTGCAACCCCTTTTAAGGTACAAGTAAAATTTGACATTCCCATATTTGATGGCCAAATATATGTAGACGCCGTAGATAGATGGTTGAATCTATTAGAAGAATATTTCTCGGTTCATGACTTTTCCGACCGGGAGGATATTATTTTTTCACTGCTCAAAGCCGCCCCCCATGTCAAGGACTGGTGGGAAACCTACTGTGATAAAAAGGACAAGGAGGAACCCTCTCTGTTCTCGGCTGTACCCACTTGGAATTCTTTCCGAGATGCCATCAAGGAACAATATTATCCCATGGGGAGCTATGAGGACAAGTACATACAATGGACTACGCTGCGACAACAAAGGGATCAAGATGTGCATGAGCTGACGAATCTGTTCCATACCCTACGCACAAAGTTGGGTATCAAAGATTCGAAGAAACATTTGGTGTTGAAGTACCGCAGTTGTCTGCATAGATACATTCAGGAGGAAATGGAGTTCCTCGAACTCTCCTCTCTTGGTACGACATACCGGTATGCTGCAAAGATTGAGCATAAATTCAAACAGAAGAAGCAACACTTTTGATCTGCGAATCAAAAGCAAGTGAAAGGTGCCCCCCAAATCGCAGAAGAAAGGACAAATCCAAGGCATGGAGGCTCAAAACAACCTACCAAAGCCACAATAAAAAAACAACACCGCGAAGCCAAAGAAGGACACGGGAAAGTGGTGTGAGTTCCATAAGAGCTCCACTCACAACACAAGTGAGTGTCGAGCCAAACAGTCACAAGTGGAGGAGATGAGGGTTTCTGAATTAGATGCATGCTCCAACATTGAATCAGAACCCGAGAAGGGGAATGACAAAGGGAAGTAGATTATCGATGCGGATCCCAACGCCACCATTGCCACGACGAAGATCCAAAAGGAAGAACTGTAAGATCTAGAGGAGGAGGAGCGTCTCTTCCACTCCCAGATGTGGGTAAAGGGTCCCCACTATAGTTCATTATCGACATTGGGAGCCAAAAGAACCTCATTTCAGCAGAGGTCGTGAAGCGGTTTGGCTTGCTGACCATAACACACCCACAACCGTACACCATCGGGTGGCTTCACCAAGGATGGGATCTCTGCATCAGCCAACAGTTACGCCTTCCCTACAACATCAAGCCCTTCACTGATGAGGTACATGTCGGGCCTTCCTTCTACTAAGCATGGCAACGAATGTGTTTTCATGGTCGTCGACAGATTCTAGAAGATGGCCATTATGGTGGCCTACAAGAAGAATATCACAGCTCAAGCAACTGCTAAACTCTTCTTTGAACGAGTGTGGGTACACTTTGGGATCCCACAGTCTATCATCTCAGATCGGGATAGCAGGTTCCTCAGTACATTTTGGTCCAACCTCTGGTCAATGTTGTACACCAATCTCACCAAGTCCACAGCTTTCCATCCCCAAACTGATGGCCAGACAGAGGTCGTCAACAAGATGATCGTACATATTTTTCCCATGTACAACTCAAAGCATCCACGCACATGGGATGCGAGCCTCCCCTATGTACAACATAACTATAACTGGGCCCTCCATAGCTCAACAGACTACAACCCCTTTCAGGTGGGCTTGGGATTCCAACCACTATGTCCCATTGACGTAGCCATGCCCTTTGCAGCTACTCAGTCTGATTCAGCTCATGTCCTGTCTGAAGCTGCCAAGGCGAACAACTTCATTGAGTGCATTCAACACATTCTCCAATAGGTTCATGACATATTGGACATAGCCAATGCTAAGTACAAACAACGACATGATCAACATCGGGTGCAACACAACTTCTAGGTGGTCGACAAAGTGTGGCTACATTTGCAGAAGGAGCACCTCGCTGGACCACACCGCAAGCTTCGCCCACTCCGATATGGACCATACACCATCACCAAGGTTTTAGGGGAAAATACCTTCGAGCTCAGTATTCCACCATTCCTTGGTGTGCACCCAATGTTCAGTGTGGACCGCCTTCGACCCTAATTTCCACCTCTATTGGACACATCCGACATTGAAGAACAACTCACACCAACATAGTTAAATCCAGACTGCATGGAACAAGCCACAACTGATCGGATTATAGACACACAGATCAAGAACACCTGCCAACAGAGGATCCATCTATATTGAGTTGTCAAAGCAGGCCAACTCCTTCACCAGGGCAAGTGGCTCACCAGGGACCAAGTTCAACAAGAGTTTCCTCATCTCATGGAGGAACTCAACGTAATGGGGACCGTTGCTTCCTAAGGGGGGAGGAATGATCAAGGTGGATATTGGTGGCCACCCGCCTATTCCAATTGGACCCCCACCATTGTTTCTTTCAGTTTCCTTAATTGTAGCACAATTTACTATTTTTGGTAGTTTTTTGGGTCCTGAACTTCCGGAGCCATTTTGAGGCCCTAAACGACATTTTTTGGGCATCAAAGCTCCAAGAATTATAAGTCTGCTCGAGGCTCAATTTTATCTATTTGTAGTGTATTCCTCGGATAGGTCTTTCTAACGATGTATCATGTGCATCAAATGGAGATAGTATGCCAAAGTTACGACCCTGGGAAATTGATGTACCAATTTACCCCGACGGGGCCCATATTCTAGCGTTTCATCTCCTAGGGTTAGGTTTTTGGATGTTTAGGGTTTCCATTGTTTCTCAATAATATATAAGCCTTAGAGCCTCATTGTAACACAGAGTTCAGAGGCCTGTAGCCGCCACATATCTTCTCAGAGATAAGCTACCAGCGCCCTTGCTAGTTTATTTCCATTCTGTCTGTAAACAAATTTCAATTCTTTGATATTAATGAAATGAAGTGTTATTTCCTCTGCATCTTTGTATTCATGGTGATTTGTGTATTCTGTTGCCTTCATGCAAAAATTCAGATCATGATGGTGCCTGATCCTACTCCTTGACTACATGTCATTCTAATGCTCATCCCTTCTGCTATGGGATTTAAATGTTGTCACATGTCTAGCACTAGATTATTGCTTTGTGTCAGAGTCCTTATTGGCTTGCTTCTGCAACATGTTCAAGCTCCGTCTTCTTGAGCCTTCATAATATTTTCAATATCATCCCTATAAATCAACACTTCTCTCTGTAGGCTCCTCATAGTTATAGGCACCTTCCTTCCTCTTCTTCCATTATACCCAGTCTTAGCATTTCCCATGCTGACATGCAAACCTATGAATTACTCTTCATGACTATAGGACCCTTGGGAATATTCCATTTCTTTGGTTCTCATATAGGAACCAAACTTCCTTTTTGAATCTCTAATTTTGCAAAAAAGGTGCATGCAAGTAAATTTTTGTTAGATAAAATATATAAACACACAATTTTGGAAAAGAATGCATAAATTTGTCTACCCTTTAATGCCACCAACCATCTTCTTTTGAGTTGAATGCAAAATTTTATGCTCAAATTAATTTTATGGGTTAATAGATGGATTATGCTCCTCAACACCTTTCCATCGACTATTTATTTTTGCACAAAGTTATGGTCTTTAGAAGTGTTGACCATTTTCCCTTTTTTCAACCTTGCATGCTAATTGTTTCCTCTTTCTCTCCCATCACATTTTTATATACCCATAATTCAAATTTGGATCCATGGCTGACTTCTATAGTCCACGAGCTTCCCATTGACTGCTCTCGGGCCCCAAACGAACTCTTGAGCTGGGAGTTAAGTCTTCTAGAAGAAATATGATGTCAAAATGTGCCTTGCATTGTTTAGGTTGTAACTTCTTCATATGAGCTATGTTTTGTGCTCAGAATAGCTCATTAGAAATATCTCCTCGATCTCTTTCATTTTAAAAGTGGAAACACAATTTCAAAAAATTTGATTTTTTTTAAATGTTGTTTAGGCCCTAAAAAATTCCTTGCAAGATGAAGACCTTCAAAAACTGGATTTTTCATGGAAAATTCACTAATTTACTGTTGTAACCGTTTTTAGATCCAAACCATTAATCACAGGTTTGGGAATAATCCTAATAGTTCATCCTCTTATCCTTACCAAGCCATGGCTAGACCTCTACAAGCCTGTTAGAAACTCTTTCTCAGACTCTTCCCATCGAAATCCACAGTCCAAAACACTATCAGACTCTTCTCTTCGAAAAACCTCCATCAGAAACAAGGTTTTCCTTGCTTATTGACCTTTCCGAAGACCGAAGTCTGATAACCTATTGGGATCGCTCTTCCAGATTCACCCATTGAAAACATTCTGTTTTAACGAGACCCTTCGACGTCCTTCTTCTGAAGATTATTGAGAATAATCCCTTCCGAAACCATTGGGAACACTCCTTTTCGAGGACCTGCACTCGGTTGCTATGTGGCACTCTTTGATTCATCAACCCTTGTTGACATGTCCTCTGACATGGTGCATTGATGTAGCAACTAAATTGGCATTCTCTTCCACCCTTGGCCCTTCCAAGACAATATGTTCATCCAATAGATTAGATGGTTAGAAATCATGTTGATTGACGACCACGATCATCTCAGGTTCCCAAGTTGTGCACCAGTTACCTTGGTAGGACAATATCATCAGAAACTCTTTAGCACCACTAGAATTTCGATGGAACCTTCCAAAGATAACTTTATAAAACATCTAATGGTCGATACCAGTTTCATATGACGGTCCATATATTCTTGGAAAGCTTTAACTGCTTGAAATTTAACTCGGTTAGACTGACTTCATTGGAAAGTGAAGTTACCCCCAGACTTCATGAAATAATTCTCCTAAAATCACTTCCCATAGATATAATGGCTCAGAAAGAATATAAATGATCTAACGACTCCTGTTTCTTTGGGATTCTTCCATCAGGCTCCTCCCCTTGGAATCAACCTCATACCTGACTCCAAGATTTTTTCGAAACCTTCTTCTCGAAGGCCTGTCGGGAATTCCCTGTCCATACCTTTTGCGATTGAATCTCAATTTTCAATTCTCCAGGTCGACTTAATTTGGGTTGTTTATTACCAAACTTCATAGCCACCATGAACACATAGGAATTCGACCCTCCAAGCCAAAATTGACTCTGGAATCTACAACTCAACGCTGTAAATTTTCTTTTTTCTCTACTTTGAAGCACTTAAACTTGAAATCTACTCATAATTTGGGGATTCCACTTTGGTTCAACATTTTTTCCCAAATTCGTCACAAGACGAAATCTGCAACCAAGAATATGCTCAATTCGTGTCGGTTCCTATCCCATACAAGCTAAGTGTTTAACCTTGAGCTATGATACCATAATGTAACGTCCCCCATCATAACCGAGTAATGTCACAATGGAAAATACACATAAAAATCAAAATTTCCGCAAATTTATTTGTTGTAGCTTACCAACTATGATTTATACACATTTTTAACCATATTTTTGTTGAAAAAATGTTGTCATTGATGTCAAAATGGAAGTGATGATGATGATGATGATGTGGCAGTAAAGATAAGGATGTAATAGTGATGATGATGATGTGGTAGTGAAAAAGAGAGATTGTTTGGTTATTCAAGCCATGAAGCCAAGTGAAGAAGCCTTGAAGCCATGAAGCCAAGTAAAGAAGCCTTGATATTGATTGAATATTGAATCCATGTAGCCATGCGAAGAAGCCTTGAAGCCATGAAGCCAAGTAAATAATCCTTGAAGCCATGAAGCCAAGAGAATAAGCCTTGAAGACATGTTGATGAATCCTTGAGAAGTCAACATGCAGTAGTCAAGCCATGAGGATAAGTCAATTCCAAAGAAAATTGAAGAATCACATGAAGCAGTAATGATGTGTCCACTTGGAGAAGCCTTGAAGTGCCTTGAAGGATCCTTGACATAAGTGTATATAACTCCAAAGTGGTCCCCTTATGGCATAGCTTTTAAGCACGACCCTCACAGGATGAGATAACACGTGGTTGTTTCCACATTCCCATTTTGAGTTGTACACAAATGGATCCCACAAGATGTCCAATATAAATATCACAAGCCTACAAATGTCCAAGATAAATATTGCAAGATGGAGATTGTTGAAAGTATTAATTTTTGGTCAATTTGGATACCCTATATTTGAGGGAGTTTTTACCATACATACCTGACTAAAATGGGAGCACAAGTTACATGGTTGGAAATATTATTCTGAGTCCTTTCCAATGGTATATAGAAGTCCCTCTAACTCCCTAGTGATGAGGAGATATGATTTTTTTTGTCCGACAACCCAGCCGGAAAATTGAGGTCGGCTCAACTAATTTTTGGGGACAAAATTACTATAAATACATGATATAATTTCGCATGTTTACTGCAACAAATGAAGAGATGAAGTCTTAGTTTCACTCAATGTGTTGGGGTGTCTTTCTTGTGTTCAAGAGAAGTCTAAGGGATTCTCTTAAGGTATTTCTTGTTCTCAAGGTATGTTATAAAGTTGTGATGTTGTCGTATGCACTGTTGTGAGGTTGTGATGTTGTCATATGCATTGCTATGAGGTTTTGATTTTATCGTGATGTTGTCATGAGTGGATTTTTTCATTAATGGACATTGTCGTGAATGGATTTTGCCATCAATGGATGTTTCCTTCAATGATTACATTCTGGGAATGATGCTATGAGGCTTGCTAGGGTTTAAAGTATTGTATGTGGAATGAAACATGTAGGTGAAGTCATAAGTAATATGTGTATGAATATCTTGGATTGGTGATATATTTTTGAGTTGGTTCTTAGTTGAGAATATTGGTGTCTTCATTCAACAGGTTGGTTCCCGTGCTTTAGGGAGTGAGTGCTTCCTTTCAGTTGGAGCTAGTAAATCCAGGGTGTTGGTGCCTCCTTCCATCCAGTGTTGGTAAATCAGATAGTTGGAGCTTCCTTCAGGTTGGTTCTTGTAAATATGGGGGTTGTTTCCTTCTTCCAGTTGGTGCTGGAGAATCTTGTAAGTTGGTGCTTTCTGTGAATGTAATCTAAAAATGATATAAGAAAATCATTTCGTGGTTTTCTCCCGTTTGGGTTTCCACGTAAAAATAATTGTGTTCTATGTATGTGTTTTTGTGATGAGGAATGACATTGTTAATGGTTAATGTTTACATGATGTGCTTAAGGTTAAAAATGGTAAAATTTTCTCAATATTGATTTACCCCCCCCAGTATTGGTGAATATTTCAAAAATTGGTATCAGAGCGGGTTCCTTCAGGAACAATCTAACCACTGGAAGGAAGATCATGGATATTAAGGAATTTTACTTTGTAGATGGAGTTCCATTTTTCAATGGATCAAACTTTTCTCATTGAAGCATAAGGATGAGAGCATATTTAAAGGCACGAGGTTTTGACATTTGCAAATCAATATTAGATGGTTACACTGCTCCAAAAGGTAGACCAAAGGGTGCAACAACAAAGAAGCTACAAAAATACAATGCAATGGCATTGAACATAATTATAATGGGATTATTAGAGTCTAAACAGAAAAGAAACGAAGTTGGAAATCATTCATCAGCTAAAGAGCTTTGGGACAAACTACAAGAAAACTACACAAAGGAAGCAATGCAGGAACGTGTAGAAGATCAAAAGGAAGATACACGAAAGAAAGAAGCAACAACAAAGAAAATGGATGATAGCCCAAATAAACATGCAACTGATGAATCAAATGAATAAAATATGAAGGAAGTCGAATCAAGTAAGTATTATTGTGGTGATAAATTAAATCCTTGTGACATTATATGTACCTATGCAAATTGTTGAGTCTCAGAGTTGTCGCATTTCATCCTCTTTCCTTTCACCATTCTTCACATTTATCCATATTCTACCACTCCATAAACGATTCATTAATACCATTTTCATCATTAAATATGGGTTTAGCCTTATTATTTTCCAAATCATTTATTTTAGTATTAAAAGCGAGTTTGTGATTAAATATTAGTAAATTGACATATTTTTCATATATATCTCAAATATTTGTGTGAGCTTTGTAATGTAGGGATATTTGAAGCTTTCAACCAAGGAGTATTCAAAATCTTCTTGAATGTTTCCTCCATCTTTTCACAATTTTAAGGAGATAATTCAAGCTAATTTCAAGGAGGAATATCATGAGAGAATTTGTGTAATTATAGTAAATTGGTTGAGAGAAAAGTGGAGAGGATTTGAGAGGATAAGTATTTTGTAATTATAGAAAATTGTTTGAGAGAAAAGTGGAGAGGATAAGTATTGTGTAATTATAGAAAATTGGTTGAGAGAAAAGTGGAATTGTAATTATGAGTTGCTTATCTTCTTTCCAAAGCACTCATGTATAAATAAGAGGGCTCTCTCCTCATTAAAGTAGAGAAGAACATAGTTAGTCTTTGCTCTTGAGATAATGAGTTAGTCATGGATTTGATCATGTTGTAATAGAGTTGATGTTTTAGATTGATTTCTCCATAATAGATTTCTTACTTTGAGTTGTTAATCTAGATTTTATGTGAGCTCACATATGTTCGTCATTTGTTATTTGTTATTTATGTTATATATGATATTTCCTTTGTCTAATCTCATGCTTTCTCAACCAGGTTTAATATTATTCAATTTCATGCTTTCGTTTATGTCATGCAATTCGATTTCATGCTTTCCTAATTAGATTCATTTCGTGCAATTTCATGCTTTCTTAATTAGATTTATTCCATGCAATTTCTTGCTTTCCTAATTAGATTCAATTTCAGTTGTGTGTTTCCTTTTTCAATCATTAGATTAGGCTAGCTTGCTTTCATCCTGCATATATTTTGCTTGCACCTCGTAAGATTATGAACTCCCTGGGTTGATAATTTATGTTGAATTCGTTATCATATAAATAGCTCGACACAAATAAAAGTAGCTTTGACAAAGATAAAGATGAAAGAAAATTCCATGTCTCAAAAGAAGAAAATAATGATGAAGTAGAAGTTGAAGTAGACCTTGAAGGGGAAGTGATTGGTGCTCTAGATGATTTGAGGAATGCTAGGGAGAAGAAAAAAATGCTAATGGAACAATTGCAAAAGTATCAAGAAAATGATACATTGCTATAAGAGAAGCTAAATGAGACTGAAAAGACTGTCATTATTTTAAAGGCACAAGTAGAAGTGGCGAAGAAGATTGAAGAAACATTGAAGAATCAATTAGAAGAGAAAGATACCAAAGTAAGCACAAACCTGCAGAATGCTATGATTCAAATAGAAGAGGACAAGAAAATTGAAGAAGTCATAAACAATCAACTAAAAGAGAAGAAGAAATATATCAAGCAAAAGAACTTGAAATTGTTTCTCTAAGAGAAGAAGTGAAAAGGACAACTGCCACAAACTTGAAGTTTGAGAAGATTTCATCAGCCTTAGAATACATCCTCAATCAACAAATATCTCCTAGTGACAATACATGTATTGGGTATGACCACAAGAATAAACACATTGAAGAAGAAAAGAGTTTCAAACTACCAAAAAAGACTGAAGAAAGACCTAAAAATCATACTAATGGCTCAAAGGATTCCAATAGCAGAGTGAAATACCATGATCAATCAAGACATGATAAGAAAACATCTCAAAATCCTCCATTTCAAAGAAGACCCTTTGCTCCCAGGTATCAAAGTTTATTTCTTGGTTATTGTTTTTCTTGCAACAATTTTGGACATAAGACTATAGACCTCATGCAAGCAATACTCGAGTAAGGAATAGATGTATCTAAAATAATGTTGAATGTTACAAATATCACAACTATGGACACATAGCTTGGGACTATAGAAGCACGATGAAGCCGCCCATGAAAGCAAATGCTCATATAAAATAAAAGAAGGTTTGGAGAAGAAAACAAAAACAAGAAGAATAGGTCAATGGAGAATTCTCAAAGGACATACCCACATAAGTTGCAAATATGAGTAACAATGATAAATATGCAAGTAAAGAGGAAGATATCATGATTCTAAATTTTTTGGCATAGAGACTCCTAGTATCGTGGATAATGTTGAGAGGGAGTCTAAGTAGTAGGAAAGGAAGACCAAAAAAAGGACAACATATGATTTTACAGAGTAGAAGACAATGGCTTGGTAAATAATTCAGGAGCATAGGGGGGGCTACTTCATAAAACTTCAAGAAATGGACCAGTCTAGGGGGGAGTTGGCACAGTCAAAAGGGGAGTATTGTCGAAAAGGAAATATGCTCACAAAGATACCATTACAATCAAAAGAAGGAACAATTGATAATAGAGGGAGAAACAAAATGAGTTAAATGACAGTGGACGAAAGCATGAAGACGTGAGGAGTAATAGAATAAGAAAGAGAATCATGAAATTCCAGAGGGGGAGCAACTCTTTATCTTGGACGTCAAAGGGGAGAGAAACAAATTGTTGGTGTTAGGGGGAGTCACATGATAAGAAAAATTGATTCCTTTGCCATTGATGTCAAAGGGATAGAGAAATAAAGTGATGGATCGAGTGAGCATGGTGATGGATAGAGTGAGCGTGCATCACTGCAAAAGGAAGAAGGTGTTTCCATCAATGACAAAGGGGGAGATTGTTGAAAAAATGTTGTCATTGATGTCAAAATGGTAGTGATGATGATGATGTGGCAGTAATGATAAGGATATAACAATGATGATGATGATGTGGCAATAATGATAAGGATATAACAATGATGATGATGATGTGGCAATGAAAAAGAGAGATTGTTTGAGTATTGAAGCCATGAATCCAAGTAAAGAAGCCTTGAATCCATGAAGCCAAGTAGATAAACCTTGAATCCATGAAGCCAGGTAAAGAAGCCTTGAGATTGATTGAATATTGAAGCCATGCAACCAAGTGAAGAAGAATTGAAACCATGAAGCCAAGTAAAGAAGCCTTGAAACCATGAAGCCAAGAGAAGAAGCCTTGAAGACATGTTGATGAAGCCTTGGGAAGTCCAGTCAAACCATGAAGACAAGTCAATGTCAAAGTAGATTTAAGAAGACCCTGAAGCCTACAAAGAAAAAATAAGTCTAGTTCATTTTAATTAAGTGTTGCCTTTAAATATTGTTTCTTACTCAAAAAGGAGTAAGAAAAGTGAATGTGACGTTTCTAAAGGAAAATGGATGAAATTAACAAAAGTCACATTTGAAAACCATTGCTTATGGAATTGAAACTTAAAATGATGACAATTACAAATACAAATTTTCATTTCTTGAAATGGAAATCCTTTTATACCGTTACTTTGCAATTCAAGCTTTTTCTCTCTAGACCAAACATATGCAACTATAGCCACAATATTTTTAAACAATTTCTTACAATTAAAGCACTATAGTTTTTCAAACGGCATGAGAAAGCTAATGCAAGGTCAACTTTTTTATTCTTTTTCATTTCTTTGCCACAACGAAGAATTTAACCATATCCATTCTACTTTCGTGAATACCCTAGAAATGCGCAACTAAGAACTACTTTCAATTTTATCTCAAAACCAACCACTACACAAGGAAAAATCTTTCTTTTTTACTTTTCAATTTTTACTTTTTCAATATTTTTTATTTAGTAAAAAGATTCAATAATGAAAACAACAAATACTAAAAAGGAAATTAGGCCCTTAAGATACAAAATCAAAGGCATAAACTAGACATACTCAGCTAAAATTAAGATTTTTCATTCTATGTTTTAACATATATGTGTTTTTCTTCCCACCGTCCATGTATTCCCATGGGGCATATACCAATAGAACACAAGTTACCCACACCAAATCAACGTGTGCACACAACAATGTGCACCAAATCAACGTGTGCACACAACAATGTGCCCATACCTAAATAACTAACAATACATGAGCACCCACTAACCCACTATTGTAACTATCCCAACGTTTGGTTATAAAACTAGGGGAAAAACAAAAAATGTAACAATATAAAAAAAATATATATATTTTCTTTTTCATAGATTCATTGAAAATTTTTATAGGTTCCTATAAGCATATTAATACTTATATAAAGAGAATCAGGAAAAAAAAATTCGACCTAAAAATGGAAGAATTGTAAGAATTATTTCCTAATGGAGCTCCATTTTTTTTTGTTGGAGTCCCCATTTTTTTTTTAGGGAAAATGGAAGAATTGTAAGAATTATTTCCTAATGGAGCCCCCATTTTTTTGATGGAGTCCCCATTTTTGTTGTAGGGAAAATGGTTTGGTCAATTAGATTTCACCATCAAGAGGTTAAGTGTCTATGAACAAATTAAAATAGATTACAATATTTTTTAATTTATTAAATTAATGTAGATGATGAAATTCTAAGGAGGGATTTAATAGCTATGATAGTCTTATGTTTTTTTTCTATGATTATTAGGCAATTGGATGAATCTTTGTAACACACCCGACCCCTGAGTATCTTTCCTAGGGATGGGGCATCAAAATTTTGCTCTCCTTAACATCTCAAATCCTATGTTCGAGGTCTTTATCCTCTTCTACTTACTCGTAGAGTTCTAATGACTGCTACCAGGCTCAAATCCGAGCTTTGTGTTGCAAGTTATGGGTTGAGGGCCACGTGGCGTCCACGTGAATCCACCTCGCACCTATGGTCCCCAAGTTCCTTTACCCACGGTGGAAGTCCATTCACCATCTGCTCCCACGACTGGACTCAATCTTGGTCTAACACGCAGGCGTCTAACACGTAGGCCAACAAGAACTTCAACACTTTGGCACTTCGACACTTCGACGCTGAATGCCTCTTTACTGTCTGCGCATGAGACCTTCCGAAGTCCCAAATTCTCGAAGTCCTGTAAGCTTGCCGTATGGCTCCGGCCTTCAGACCTTTTGGGTCTCTCTATGGTGCTACACCCCAAATTCTCCGGAGTCCCGAAGTCTCGGAATCCCGGAGTTCCGGTCAGTTCATCAACCACTTTGGCTAGGTGGGCACATACCAGGAACTGACACATAGGAGGGGTCAAGGTGACACGTGTCATGTTCCAATGGGTCTATAGGGTATGAGATATGCACAAATCCGGGTGACACGTGGCACGCCAAACCGGGGTCCACGTCACCCTAGGTGACGTCACTACACCACATCACTCTAGATTGACAACCTTCTAACATCCTTAAGATCTCACGGTCGAGATTCAGCTACATAGATTCATAGATCTACGACTCTCTTTCACTTCATAACTTCGACGTTCAGGGAGTTTGATACTATGGCATCTCCATTCTTCCGAAGTGGTAGTCCGTCGAAGACGCCTCGACGCAGATCTAACGGTTGGGGGAACCCCCAAACATTCTCGATCGGTGGCTCGTGCTACTTTGCGATGGGGAATTGGATCTTGGTTTCGTCAGTAAGATAGGTTCATCTAACCACTAGGGAAACCACCCAACGCCGGTCAACCTTGCAGGTAACTGTAACTCTCGGTCACCTTCAGCCGGTTCATGACTATGAGGGTTGATAATACTCTGAGGTCCCGGACCTCCGAAGCTCCGAAGCCCAAAGGACTTAGCTCCCTTAGGCTCAAATCTCGTCCGCTTGTCATCCAAATGAAAGGGTCTTCCCTATCGAGGGTTAAATATTGCTATCCTTCCTGAGCTTCATCATGAAATTGTTAAGGACTTGGGCAGGATATCCTGGTCGCACAACAAGGAGTCTGAAGGGGATATCCTCTTCAAACGGACAGGGCCAGACTGACGCAATACTTTCTATCCCAACCCTCCTACATGTTTACGTCCCGATACGTCTCGAAGGTTAAGCTGGGGAATATACAAAATCATTCAAAAGCATGAGTCCACCAGAAAATAAGTGCATACACATAACTTGATCATTCTATACAGAAACCATTTATAGATAGATAAATACATGCATTCATTCATTATTCCATTTCAATACACAAAGTGTGAAAACACTTATTAGAAACAGGGAATGTGATGCGACTACTGAAAGGGGTGCTCATTTCCACCCAACCATAGGCTTAGTCACTCCTAACGGATTTACCACTAGCCACCCCTGAGCTAGACCACAATGCTCTGAGATGGAATTATGTCTTCCGACTTAGAAACAGTCAGGGACAAAGGTTACTCTCCTCCTCCCACAAGATCTTGGCAATGGGTTTCTCGATACCAAGCAAGGAGGAATGCCTGATTACTTCCTTGGTCACTCATAACCCTCGTTTATCATCCTGTATTATAACCCTACTAGCCACATCCTGCGACCATAACACATACATCCTTTTGTTCTTTCTCTAACTCGAGAGCTTAGTCTCTCCTCTATGCTTCTCTTCGCAGGTCTCCCTCTACCCACCACCACACCTTCCTTTCTTTCCTTCCTCAACAATATTGTGTGTGGACCGAACTCCTAGTCTATGGTCAGGTTTGAAAGCCTTACAAATGGGCGCTCTGCCCCATTCCCTCATTAACTCTTGAGGAGGTCTTCCCACCTACCATCATGATTGTAATCCATTCCTGGGTCAGAGGATTGTTCTGATCCTGAGCAATTAAATCCATCAAAGTACTGGTTTGGTGGAGGTTAACAAAACCATTCCTGCTCTGCTTCACCATCTCTTTCATAGCATTCATGGTCTCTCTTTTCACACCTCCCTTCCAACAATCATGCAACACTTACCCATTTTCTAGTAAATAACAAAATTTACATTCATTGACCTTTTATACAGAGGTCCATCAAATAAAAAATTCACACATATTGAGTTTTCCATAGTCTCTTGGCCAATATAGTTATATTTACAAACTGGGGGAAACATGGTGTTACAATTCCCTCCCCCTTAAAGGAACATTGTCCTCGATGTTCTATCTATCGATGTGCTCTTCATATACAGAAGTTAAAAAAAATGGATATGCATGTTTCATGGCATCCTCCATTTCCCACGCAGCTTCATCTGGGCCAAAGTGTTTCCACTGCACCTTGACCTATACAATGGTTTGGTTCCTGAGTGAGGTTTCCTTTCTGTCTAGTATGCACTGAGGTTCTGGCAGGAATTCTCCCTTCGGCTCCACCTGAATCACATACTAGTCAATTATATGATTAGAATCATGTACATATTTCTTCAATAATGAAACATGGAAAACATTATGTGCCTTCACTCTGGGAGGTAGTGCTAGCCTATAGGCTACAGGTCCCACTCTATCCAAGATTTCAAAGGGTCCACAACACCAGGGTGCCAACTTGGCACAAGCTCCTCTTCTCAAGGAAATCTTCCTCAGTATAATTCTAAGATAGACATGGTCTCATGTCCTGAACTCTCAAGGAGTTCTTTTTCAGTCGGTGTAACTCTTCTGTCTATCCCCAATAGTTTTCATATTTTTCTTAATCTAAATTACTTGTTGTTCCATTTCTTTCAGCATGTCGGGTCCGATTGTAATTCTATCCATTGGATTTGTAATACCCCGAAGACGAGCCCTAGTTACATCTATGTATTGTAAACATGTTTTGTAGGCTGGTGAGCCGAGCAATTGTAAGCTAGTAAGCTTATGTGTAAGTAGGCCGGAGAGCCTAGGTGTTAAAGGCTAGGAGCCTGTTTTGTACATGTAATTATGCACTTTGTTGATATAAAACATCGTTGCGTGTAGACCGACCACGAAGAAAGAGTGATGGGGGATTACCTCTAAAGGGGATAATAATTTATTATTATTTCCTAAAGGCTAAGGTGGACAATTGATGAGTGTTGTCCCAAGTTCCTAGGAAAGGAACGTATGCAAAATGGAGTGCATGTAGCTCCAAGAAGACAGGTGTCGACCTAGGCGCATGCAGTTAAAGATGAAGAATTCATCCGTGTGGGGGGTTCAGTCTTCCATTCTTCCATCCTCCACCTGAGTTTGATGGGATGCCCGTCTGAACCCGTTTTTCCTTTGCGTCTGACCTCTGCATAAAGACGCATCTCTGAAAATCAGAAAGGGAAGCCGACCTGTGTGATTCGGGAACCCAGTCTACCCGCACCTGCTGAGCCGAGTTCGTACCTTAACCGTTTTTGGGTGGTTGCTTTCTGTTGTCTGAGCCATGTGGTGTCATAACTGTGGGATGTTGTGGCCACGTAGTTCTTGGACTGAGTGTGGCTTGTTTCCTTCTGTTTTCCTGAGTTGTATTGACCAGTGGTTGTTGTCCTCACCTTGCAGGAATTGAGTTGTAACTAGTTGAAGAAGCGGGTTGTCAGGCCTATGAGAAACTCTCTCTAGGTGAGAGAGTTTGTTGGGAAGTGGTTTTTTCCTAGAGAGAGTCCATCACCAGCTACGAAGCTCTGAGGATTCCTGATCCGGCCTGTTCCAAGACCCTGAGAGGGAGGTGAAGCAACCGATGGACTCTGTGACAGTGAAGGTTTATACTCCCGGGTGGAATAGGCATGTGGGGAATGGGAGTCCACGAGTAGTGGGCGTAAGAAGGCTCCTAGAGAGAATCCTTCCACTTGCTCTGTGCAGTTTCCTGTAACCTTAGCCTAGTCTAGGATTCCATTTCCATGGGTGGATCTTAGTCCCAGCTCGGGGGTGACCCACTGTTGAGCATGCTGAGCAGTGTGGTCTATGGCTGGGAGGTTCGTGGAAGCTCTGCATGCAATTGGTGGTCTTCTAATAAAATATAAGTACCGTTTTATGTTCATTTACATGTTGTGTAATGGTACATATGTTGTAATTGATTAGTATTTCCTGTGTATGTTGTATATGTTGCATGTGTAGGCTTACTGTTATTTCCGAAATAATATGTTATATATACATAGAATAGTCATGCTATGTTTATATGTCTGTGTATGTTTTTCTGCAAGTATTTATGTGTGGCATAGCCAATAGTTTAAGGCTGGAGTTGTCACATATCAGAGTAGTGCAGCAAAGCTGCAGGAGTGGCATTTCTTGACCTGTTGGTGGTCAGGGACGTTACAAATTGGTATAAGAGCATGTCAGTTGAAGACAAGGTGTTTCCGTAGCATTTCCCGGTAGTGGTGTGGATGGCCGGGGACGTTACATGATTACTCTAGCTGATTGGGATCTTGCATTGTATACCATAGAGGGCTTCAAAAGGGCTCATCTTCAATGAATCTTGATAACCGTTGTTGTAAGCAACTCTACCAATGGTAGGTAGTCTTCCCACTTCTTAGGCTGATGCAATACATGCATCCTTAACATATCTTCTAATATTTAGTTTACTCTTTCTGTCTGTCCATCAGTTTGAGGGTGATAGGCTATGCTAAACAACAATTTACTCTCAAAACCAACCATTAAGGATTTCCAAAAGCTTTGAGTAAATTTTGTGTCCATGTCAGATATAATCTCCCTAGGCATGCCATGCAGTATGAATATCTCCTTTATGAATATGTTGGAAATATCTATTGCCTTGCAAGTTGACTTGAGATGAACGAAGTGAGAAGAATTTCTCAATTTGTCCACCACTGCCATGATGGCATCATTCTGCTTGGCTGATTTTGGTAATCCGGTGATGAAATCCATGGAGATGGTTTCCCATTTCCATTCTGGAATTGGTAGAGGCTGTAACAACCCTGTTGGGTGTTGGTGTTCTTCCTTAACTTGCTGGCATTCTAGACACTTAGCCAGATAGTCAACTATGTCCCTTTTCAATCTAGTCAAATAGAATTTTTTCCTAGTGGCCGTAATCATTTTCTGATAACCTGGATGACCAGTATATGGCCTCTTGTGTAGTTCATCCATTATGAACCTCTTCAAGTCGTCACAACTTGGAATATACAATCAATTTCTGTAGGTCAACAGGCCTTCATCAAGCATCTGATATCCTTCATACTTTAGCCCTGTGGGCTCTTGCTTTAGGTATGACGTCACAGTCTTGAAAAATGCATATGTTTCTTGTGCATTCTTGACTCTTTCCCTGACATCCGTTTCACAGGTGCTTACTGCTGCCAAGTGAATCATTTTCACACTTCTGCTAAGGGCATCGACCACCATGTTTTCCTTTCCTTTGATGTGTTTGATTTCAAAATCAAACTCACTAAGGAGATCCATCCACATAGCTTGTCTAGTATTGAGTTTCGGTTGATCAAATAGGTGCCTCAACCCACAATGGTATGTCATAAGTACAAATCTCCTACCTAGTAGGTAATGCCTCTACATTTTTAAAGCGTGCACTATGGCAACCAACTCTAGATCATGGGTCACATAATTGATTTCATACTCATTCAATTTTCTGGATTTGTATCAAATTACACGCCCTTCTTGCATAAGGACTCCTCCAAGTCCTTCCTTACAAGTGTCTGTACACACGAGGAAGTCAATACCAGGGTTTGCAATATTCAACATGGGTGCATGGGTTAGAAGGTATTTCAACTCTTGAAATCTTTCCTCAGTTTCTGATGTCCAATGTGAATTTAACCCCCTTTTTCTTGAGGGCAGTGATTGGACAACCAATCTTGGAAAACCCTTTTATGAACCTTCTATAGTATCCTGCTAAGCCCATAAAGGACCTGATATCAGATACATCCTTTGGGGTAGGCCATTCCATGATAGATCTGATCTTGTCAGGGTCTACTTCCACCCCTTCTTCAGAAATAACATGGCCTAAGTAATGTACTTTCTTCTGGAAAAAGTCACACTTGCTAAAATTAGCATAGAGTTGATGCTCTCTTAGAACTTGAAGCACTAGTCTAAGATGTTCTTCATGCTCCTCTTTGTTCTTGGAGTAAATTAGGATATCATCAATGAAAACCAATACAAACCTGTCTAGGAATTTGCTGAGTACATTATTCATCAAGCACATAAAAGTGGTGGGGGAATTGGTTAATCCAAATGGCACAACAACAAATTCATAATGACCATATCTTGTCCTAAAAGTTGTTTTGTGAGTGTATTCATCCTTTATTTAGACTTGATGGTATCCAAACCTTAAGTCGATCTTTGAGAAAATGGAAGCACCTCTTATTTGTTCAAACAAGTCATCGATTCTTGGTAAGGGATACTTGTTCTTTATGGTTGTCTTGTTGAGTTGTCTATAGTCTATGCATAGTCGGAATGTGCCATATTTCTTTTTCACAAACAAGATGGGTGCTCCCCATGGAGACACACTAGGCCAAATGTAGCCTTTGTCCATCATCTACTTTAGCTGTAGCTTGAGCTCAACTAGCTCTAGTGTACTCATCCTATAGGGCATCCTAGACACTGACACTGCTCCTGGTGCAAGTTCTATGGAGAAGTCATCGTTTCTTCTCGGAGGTATACCCAATACCTCTTCTGGAAACACATCTCTATACTCTCTTAATATGGGATGGTCCTCTATGTTTGGTTTGTCATCCTCAACAGATTCAAACACCTGTATTGCATATAGAGGACATCCTTTTCTGCAATACTTTTTCATTTGAAGGGTTGATATTCGTCTCACTGAGACAGGCCTCTGAATCCCTTGAAGGGTTATTTTTCTCCCTTCTTCATTTTCACACTCCAAAGTTTTATGGTAACAATCCAACTTGGTTTTATAAGTGGATAACCAGTCCATACCAACCAACAGGTCATAAGATCCTAGGGGAAGTATGTTAAGGGTCGCTTGGGTCGGAAATCCATCCATAATGAATTGGAAAGCTGGTATGACCTCTGCTACTTTTCTTTTGGTTCCAGTGGCTAGTTGTACCAACCATGGCTTAACATGTCTAACTAGTTGCAGTTTACACTTATCAACAGTCTGAGGGGCCACATAACTCAAATTAGAACTAGGGTCAATTAAAATAGAAACTAGACGGTTGGCGATCATACCTTCCATCTCCACCACTGAAGCTTGGTTGTCGGCTTGTTTATTATCCAAGGCTGCATAAATMTGTGGCATGCTCCTAGCCACATCATTGATTGTGGTAGCTTCTTGGATGTTTTAGACTCTCCTACTGTTYTGTTGTCAGAGTGGACAATCCCTCAGTAGATGTTCTTATCCACAACCCCAACATTTCAAGGTTTCTTTCTTTGGGTTATCACTCTTTCATGGGGTTGCTCCAAAAGTTTTATTTCCACTATGGGAGGGGAGTTTTTGCTGATACACACTTCTTGTAGGAAGGCTCATCCTAGAACCCTTCTCATAGTTCTTAAATATTGAGGATTTAAATCCCTTCTTCTTGAATCCCGAACTATTCTTCTTCTCCCAGTCCTTGCAAGGTTCTGTCTTATTCCCGAACTGTTCACAACAATACCTTGCCTTTCGGATAGTGTCTTCTAAGGTCTTTGGTTCATCAAACTCAATCCTACCCTGGTAAGTCTGAGGTAACCCAATAATAAATTGTTGCACTTTTACCTTTCCATCCTTTATGTAGGGTACATACCTCATCAACTAAGGAATTTGTTGACATATTCCTCTATGGTGAGTTGTCCCAATCTAAGTTCATAGAAATCCTTAGTCTTCCCATCAAAGTATTTCTTTGACAGATACTTCTTCTTGAAGTGTTTCTCAAACTGTTTCCATGATAAGTCCTTCTCATGGATTCCTTTCACATTCCTAAGGTCTTCCCACCAAATGGAAGCCTTCCCATTCAGGTTGAATATGGCTATTTGAGCCTTCAAGTTTTCAGAGTAGTCATGGACTTTGAAGTACTTCTTTAAACCAAGAAGCCAAGCTTCAACCTCTTCCCCTTCTTCAATATCTCCATTCATTTCCTTTCCCTTGAGAATGTGAACAAGCTTTGCTACTAGAAGATCCCTCGGAGTTGTCAGTTTCCTCTCCAGAGGACTCTATCAATGAGTGTCTCCTGCCTCCAGGTTGGACCTTCCTCGATGTACTCCTTCTATTGTGGCCACTTATGGGACCATGTTTTCATATCTTAGGTGGACTTTGACTTCTCCTTGTATGTCATCGGTCCACCTGATTGGTTGCGGTTCCATGTTGCAACTACCTCTGTATATCGGATAAGCTCTGCAAAAAGACTGCATTAATTTCCATTTTTTTTTCTTTCTCCTTTATCGATCTCTCATTGTCAGCCTTGCAACTCTGTAATTTGACCATGAGGATCCTTACAATTTCAACCAGATCCGAAGGGGTTTCCACTTCCCTCCTTTCATCAAATTCTTCGTCTTTATTGTGGGATCCATCCCCCACTTCATGGCGCGTCACCATCCTTTATACTTGTAGTTTTCACGTGACTTACTGACTACTTGAGTGCTGAAAAAACACTTGATGTTAGTCAACAATCTATTAGTTTATGAACAACACATAGTTCATATTTCTTAAATACACATACACAGTAGAAAGTTTCATTCTTTTCTTCGGTAAAAGTTTAACTAGACTCTTTAGGAAAGAGGTAAGATAGGGGGTCACCCTTAAAAGTCCTTTAAATATGGTTTTTACGCAACTCGTCCATGAGCCCAAGAAGGCCAAGTGTTGTAACCATGCTCTGTACCAATTTGTAACACACCTGACCCCTGAGTATCTTTCCTAGGTATGGGGCATCAAAATTTCGCTCTCCTTAACATCTCAAATCCTTTGTTTGAGGTCTTTATCCTCTTCTACTTACTTGCAGAGTTCTAATGACTGCTACCAGGCTCAAATCCGAGCTTTGGGTTGCAAGTTATGGCTTCCAAAAGTTCTTCAGGCGTTCATGGGTTGAGGGCTACGTGGCATCCACGTGAATCCACCTCACACCTATGATCCCAAAGTTCCTTTACCCACGGTGGAATTCCATCCATTGTCTGCTCCCACGACTGGACTCAATCTTTGTCTAACACACGGATGTCTAACATGCATGCCAACAGAAACTTCTACACTTTGGCGCAGAACGTCTCCTTACTGTTTACGCACGAGACCTTCTAGATTCTCAAAATCTCGAAGTCCCGTAAGCTTGCCGCATGGCTCCGACCTTTGGACCTTTTGGGTCTCTCTACGGTGCTACACCCTAAATCCTTCGGAGTCCCAAAGTCTCGGACTCCCGGAGTTCCGGTCACTTCACTAACCACTTTCGCTAGGTGGGCACGTACCAAGAACTGACATGTAGGAGGGGTCAGGGTGACACATGTCATGTTCCAATGGGTCTATAGGGTATGAGATACACATGGATTCAAGTGACACATGGCATGCCAAACTGGGGTCCACGTCACCCTGGGTGACGTCACTACACCACGTCACTCAGGACTGAAATCCTTCTAACATCCTTCATATCTCACGGTCAAGATTCGACTACGTAGATTCATAGATCTACGACTCTCCTTGACTTCGTAACTTCAATGTTCGGGGAGTTTGATACTATGGCATGTCCATTCTCCCAAAGTGGTAATCCATCGAAGTCGCCTCGGCGCAGATCTAATGACTGAGGGAACCCCCGAACATTCTCATTCGGTGGCTCGTGCTACTTTGCAATGGGGAATTGGATCCTGGTTTCATCGGTAAGATAGGTTCATCTAACCACTAGGGAAACCGCCCGACTTTAGTCAACCTTGTAGGTAACTATAACTCTCGGTCACCTTCGGTCGGTTCATGCCTATGAGGGTTGATAATACTCCGAGGTCCTGGAGCACTGAAGCCTAAATGACCTAACTCCCTTAGGCCCAGATCTCGTCCGCTCGACTTCCAAACGAAATGGTCTTCCCTATCAAGGCTTAAATCTCTCTATCATTCCCGAGCTTCATCATGAAATTGTTAAGGACTTCGACAGGATATCTCGGTCGCACAACAAGGAGTCTGAAGGGGATATCCTCTTCAGACGGATAGGGCCAGACTGACAATACTTTCTATCCCAACCCTCCTACAGGTTTACGTCCCAAGACGTCTCGAAGGTTAAGCTGGGGCATATAAACGATCATTCAGAATAATGAGTCCACCAGAAAATAAGTGCATATACATAACCTGATCATTCTATACAGAAACCATTTATAGACAGATAAATACATGCATTCATTCATTATTCCATTTCAATACACAAAGTATGAAAACATTTATCAGAAACAGGGAACGTGATGCGACTGCTGAAAGGGGTGCTCGTTTTCACCCAACCATAGGCTTAGTCACTCCTAACGGATTTACCACTGGCCACCCCTGAGCTAGACCACGATGCTCTAAGAGATAATTATATCTTCCGACTCAGCAACAGTCAGGGACGAAGGTTACTCTCCTCCTCCCATAGGATCTTAGCAACGAGTTTCTCAATACCAAGCAAGGAGGCCTGACTAAATACTTCCTCAGTCACTCAACACCCTCGTTTATCAGCCTGTATCATAACCCTGCTAACCACATCATGCGACCAGAACATGTTCATCCTTTTGTTCTTTCTCTGACTTGAGAGCTTAGTCTCTCCTATCTACTTCTCTTCGCAGTTCTCCCTCTACCCACCACCACGCCTTCCTTTCTTGCCTTCCTCAACAAGATTGTGTGTGGCCCGAATTCCCAGTCCGTGGTCAGGTCTAAAAGCCTTATAGATGGGTGCTCTGCCCCATCCCCTCATTAACTCTTGAGGAGGTATTCCCACCTACTAGCCTGATTGTAATCCATTCCTAGGTCAGAGGATTGTTCTGATCCTGATCAATTAAATCCAACAATGTACTGGTCTGGTGGACGTTAACACAACCATTCCTGGTCCCCTTCACCATCTCTTTCATATCATTTTTGGTCTCTCTTAGCACACCCCCCTTCCAACAGTCATGCAACAATTATCCATTTTCTAGCAAATAACAAAATTTACATTCATTGTCCTTTTATAAAAAGGTCCATCAAATCAAACATTCACAGATATTGAGTTTTCCATAGTATCTTGGCCAATATAGTTATATTTACAAACTGGGGGAAACAGGGTGTTACAATATTCAACACCTAGATGCTTCCATACCTACACACTACAATGATAAATACCCTTAATTATTCTATTGGAATATTTCCATTATAATATTAGATTCACTTTGCATCAATATATCATAAAATGGAATATGAATTTACCAATTCTAGTTCATAGGTAATATGCATGCAAAAAAATATGATTTAACATAGGATTGCAGGGGGCAAAGAGAAAAGAAATCTATATTATGTATAAAATACTTTTACAACAAATATAAGACACATGTTGCTTATGTCTTCCTCATCAAAGTCTATGTTCCTCCTATCTCAATCTCATTTAAACTTAGACTATTTCCAAGGATATAGGTCCACTAAACAAGGGGAACCATGAAAGGATCTACAACACCCTCTCTAACTTATATCAAACTTGTTGAGCACAACTAGGGTTTCTCTATAGCAAAGGTTTCTTGATCAAAGATTTCTCCTAGTCCTTTCAATGGTAAGACAAGTTAATCCTCCTCAACCATGAACCTTCAATTTATACACGAGAAAGTAGTTTAGGTCAGTGAGCATTGAAATCAAATATGCACAAAGTGTCACCATTCTTTGTATGTCACTCCGGTCTCATACATTTCATTAATTAATATATATATATATATATATATATATGGAATTTGAGGGTGACTGCGAGTTGATTCTTGAAAAAACATAGGTACTCATGGGTTGCTTCAAGGAAAAGTGTGGGTGCCAACAAGTTTATGCAAACCGAGGCATGTGCACATAGGGAAAGTGTCCTGAATAAGGGCTAGGAAGATCAAAATGACATTAAACAAATGCAAGTGTAGTATTACAACAACTTAAGGCATAAGGGGCTAAATAAAATTATAACACTTAGAAATATAAAGGTTATTAATGAGCATAACCAATTAAAATATTTCAATATAGTTGTTAACAACCCATCATAATGCTAGAGAAACTTCTCGATCAAAATTGTGTGGAGTTTTGAAACGACCAACGTTTCGAGTGGATACTCCACCCATCATCAGGGACATAAGAAGCTAATGTGTTGTAAAAGAGTATTGAGTTGTATAAATATAACATAATAATAGTGATGGTTGCTAACAAATTGAAAGTAGTCATTCGCATTAGGTAAGTAATAACAACAATATAAAGGGTTAAATGAATTGGTTAAGATGGGAGGAAAGTAAGAATGATTAAATTTATTAACCATATAATTGAGATAATAATAAAATAATAAATCAAGTATTAAATTGGGGTTAGGTTGTAGTGATGGTAAAATTAATATTAATTAAGAATAATAAAATAATAAAGGATGATAAATTAGAAAAAGTAATTAAAAATTTCAATGAAAGAGTTTAGTAATAAGATATGAGGTCAAGGGAGGAATTACTTTAAGAGGATGAATGAAATAAAATAAAATAACGGTAATGAAATAATAAGAGAAGAGGAGGAATTAAAAATTAAACTATTCATTAAATAATATTTAAATAAAAAGGATGGAGATAATAATTAAGGATGAATGAAATAAAATAAAATAACCGTAATGAAATAATAAGAGAAGAGGAGGAATTAAAAATTAAACTATTTGTTAAATAATATTTAAATAAGAAAATGAAATAAAAAAAAATGGAGATAATAATCAAGGAGAGATAAGTTGGACAAAGTCAAAGTAATTAAAGAGAGAGATAAGAATAAAATTAGAGAATATTTTAATAATAAGATGTAAATTTAATGGATGCATTAGGTTAGGAGAGTGAATAAAATAAAGGTGATAAAATAATGAGAGCAGTGGAAGAATTAAGGATTAGGTTAAGGGAGTGATTAAAAGAATAAAGATGATAAAATAAAGAGAAGCAGAGTAATTAAGGATTACGAAGAAAGAATACTGAGGAGGAGCAGATAAAAGTTGGGATGAGATTGGTCAACCAGGAAGGAGGGAGGGGGAAGGAGGTTAGTCTACAAAGCCAAAGGTCTAATGGTCAAGGTGATAAATAACAGGTTTCCAAGAATGGCTAAGCTTATAGCCATCTTCGTTGTTAAAGTTATTAGGATGTTTTTCTATTTCATGGGCTTCCTGAATGAGACGGGAAGAGTAATGAGGGGATGGGGATAGGCTTTTGGTTTGTTCAAAGAAAATGAGGTGCTTGGATTTAAAGGAGTGTTCGACAGTATCAACTATATTTAGAGATTCAGTTATGGGTAGTATCAACTATATGCTCTTTAATTTCGGCTTTAAAGGTTCTTCTAGTTTGTCCTATGTAATATTTCCCACAGGAGCATCGAATCTAGTAGACTCTGGGGCCAAGAATTGGGTTCGATTTGTCTTTAGCTGTTTTGAAAAGTTGTTTGAGAGTTTTATGAGGTTTGAACACAATTTTGATATTCTTCTTAGCCAAGAGTTTCACGATGTTATCGGTGGTGCCTTGGTTATAGGGAAGAGAGAGGAGAGCATGAAGAGGAGAGTTGGGAGGGGATGTTTTTGGTTTAGGTTTGTTAGCTGAGCAGAAGGCTTCATTAATTTGGGAGAGAGAGAGTAGTCATTGGACATAAGGGATTCGGTTAAATGGGTCTTTTCCTCTGCGAGGAATTGAGGGGTGGGTATGAAAGTGGAACGAGTTATTAGGGTTTTTAGGACAATGGATTTTTTAGTCGAGTGATGGTGGGAGCTAGCATTAAGATATTTGTCAGTGTGAGTTTTCTTCCTGTAGACTTGGTGGATGAGAGAGCCATCCGAAAGGCGAGAGATGAGAACATCCAAGAAAGGAATGGAGTTGTCTTTTTAGGTTTCCATAGTGAATTGTATGTGGGGGGAGCGGCTATTGAGAAGATTAAAGAAAGATACCAGGTTGGAATGGCCATGAGGCTAGATGACAAACGTGTCATCTACAAAACGAAACCAACATTTGGGTTTGAGGTGAAAGCTGCTTAAGGCTAGTGACTCAAAATGTTCCATAAATATAATTGCCACTACCGGGGAAAGAGAGGAGCCCATGGTTGTGCCCTCAGTTTGTTCATAGCACATTAGCTTTTTATGTCCCCGATGATGGGTAGGGTGTCCACTCGAAACATTGGACGTTTCAAAATTCCACGCACATTTTTGATCTAGAAGTTTCTCTAGCATTATGACTAACTGTGGAAACCTGCATACACACAAACCCATCATAATTTTAAACATTAATACTCTCTTCCTTTCTTTGTTAGTTTATGTAAGTTTTATTGTGAAAAATCATTAAAAAAATGAAGATACATATAAATGTAAATGCAAGAGATACATAAGTACCTAATCATTATCAAAACATAAAAGATTCCATCTAAATGAAGGATTAAAAAAAACCTTCATGGATCATCACCATAGATGATGAGAAAATAACACAAATTATATTTAACATATTGTAACTTCACGATACATGTTTGGGTTACAAAGCATAAGAAGAGATTTCAAACCTAAGAGATGCATATCAATTATTGTTTATATTATAATTATATAGCTTGCCACTAAAAATCCTTCTCATACAACCAACGATCTCATTTGATGTTGTTATAGGCATACAAATAACTGCAATTTAAATATGAATACAAGATTTAATTTCAACGTGAAATAAAATTGGTTAAAAACAAAGAATGCTTTCATTATATTTTAAAAGAAATATCTATTTATCCTCTTCCATTATGATACCACCTAAATATCAATTTATCCTCTTCCATTACGACACCACCTCCAACAATATCACACAAAGAAACCTACATCTCAACTATTGTTTTCAACTATAACATCTTTTACAAATGATATGAAAACCACCCAACCCTATGACACCAACTCCAACAATATCGCACAAAAAAACCTACATCTCAACTATTGTTTCTGACTATAACATCTTTTACAAATGATATGAAAATCACCCAACTAACCAAATAACAATTCATGAAAACATTGTAAAAATTTGTAAAAAAAATACAAGTTATAATATTACATAATCATATCATGACAAATATTTTCACTCCGCTTCATAGAATCTCTCAACATTATGCAATAATGTTAAGAGTAGGTGCTTCACTTTATCTCATTGAAATGGATTCCAAATAACCCTTTTTCAAAGTTTGTAAAAAGGATAATTCTTAGCAAAGTTTGAAGTCAATGGTCAATTGGAATCAACTTGAAAACCAAAAGGAAAAGGTTTCATTTTTGTCACAATAAGATAAAATGAACAACTAGTTAATTGTTATTCCAAATATTTTTTTATAATAAACAACCCTTGCTTAATGGAAAAAGAACCAAAAGATGAAAAAATGGAAGCGCATTATAATAAACAACCCTTGCTTAATGGAAAAAGAACCAAAAAAAAATGGAAACTTGTAAGAAAGGACAGTTAAAAAAAAAAGGATTAAGGACTTGGAATGAAGAAATGTAAACAACCATCTACAAAAGATACCACTAGCATATATGCAAAATTAGCATATATGCAAAATTTATAATTGAGAGAATATAGCTTTAGTTTGTGATAATTCCTAGGTATAAACAAAAGTTATTCATTATTGGTTTTCCATTTAGATTTTTAATATAAATTCCATTATTATGTCATTTGTGATTAAATTCTGCTTTTATTAATTGTTTTAATTTTAAATGCATTTGTGTATTTCCATTTAATAAAGATGCAAAACAACATTAAACTCATACATTTAACCAACTAATCAAATTCCAATTTTTCTTCTCATGGAATCATGGGGATTAGCAAATGGCAATAGTGTAAACCACGTTTTACAATGATCTCAAGCCTAGTAATCCAATGGTTTCTTTTTAATTCCAATCATGCGTTTGCTGATTGTTGTTGAAATATAGATTGTACTTTATGTAAATTTCATATATTTAAACTCTAAATTTCATATATTTAAACTCTGTACTGTATTTTACTATAATATAGTTTGTTGACACTTTATATGCAACATAGTGGATCTTAGGTTGAAAAATAAATTGTACTTTATGTAAATTTCATATATTTAAACCCTGTATTTTAGTATATTATAGTTTTGTCGACACTTTATATAACACAGTGGATCCTAAGACCATTCTTCTCCAAGCCATGAGAATTGGCAATTACCTACAACAGTCCATCCAACCATGTAATTAAAAGAAATTTCCAGCCTTCATTTGATTGTTCAGGTTAATAGACCACAAAATGCACGTACATTGCTACCTTGCAAATAGCTACAATCGTCCCTTCCCAAATGTTTAATACATAATTGCATCGTGGCTATTTAATGGTAAAAGAAAAGTGTTTTGATAGATGTAATGAATGGGCAGCTGGGTTTATTAAACAAGCATTAGAATTAAACATTCAAATATATGTTGTGTTCTACTTACAACGTGCACAACTAGATATATAAACCACATAAACAAAGTGTGTTCTTTAACTATGTTTGCACACTCCAATATATGGAGTGCATACTTCAGCATAACAACTAAATTATAAAAGTGGATTTATTTCTCATGGTTGAGCATTGGTCTTGGCAATGCAAATAGACAAAACAAACTCAAACAATTATCATAACAAGGATATCCATTTATGTTAACTAATGAATATAGAATTGAAGCTTGAACTTAGCTTGATAGTAATTGCAGGGACATAACATTTAAATTCTACATTAAATATTTGTGTTGGAAATATGGGTGGTCCAGAGGTCTGCCATTTACCAATGATATTGGTATTGAAGTGGTTGAATTTGTAATCTTAAAGGAGCTGCCAACACTTTAAGGAGAAAACCAAATCCAGTATGGAGAAAGCATTGAAAAGAGAAAGATTAGAATACCTAAGGACCATTAATGTGCAGACCCAAGAGAAGAATTAACACTTGAAGGAGAAAATATAAAGGTTTAATAAGAGAATAGCAGACCTAGAAGGGGGCCTTGAGACTACCAAAAAAATGTTGTCTTTGTTGAAGGAACCACTAACCAACCGTTAGGACTCTCTCGCAACGATTATAGCAAATTGCAACAAGAGAAAAGTTCAACTCTTGTGATTGGGAGAGAAAGTAATATTTCTAGATTATCAGTAAGAATAGAGTCACAATCAAATTATGTCTCAATTGTACCAAGAGTTGGTGGTGAAGGAGGAGGCATTGATGAAGTTACAAGTTGTTGTCAAAGAGACAAAGGAAATGCAATTGCTACTATAGAATCCAACACTGTCACCAAGAAAATCACGTTAAGATCACTCTCTAAGGACCTTTATTAATCTATTTTGAAAGATCCCTTTACTAATTTTGAAAACCATATTAGAGGCATAGGTCCTAAGCTAATAAGAGAAATAGGCTATGATGGCCAAGGGCTAGGCAAATGAGCCATGCGATTGTAATCAACATTGTAGTTAAGAATAGGGTCAAGCATGAAGGCCTGGGACCTGGGCTATGGTGGCAAAGAGGAAGTGAGTGAATACAACTCATCTCTTAAAATTTTGTCTCAAGATAAGACCACCAAGATTACCTTTGTCAAAGTAACATGGATTGAAGAAAAGGCAATGGAAAAATGAATAGACAAAAAAATATCACTCCAACATGCTTTTAGAAGCTCGAATGAGGTAGCAAATGGATGTTCCCACCATCCAAAATTGCACCAGCACTTAAACAAGCTGGCAAACACAAGAACAAACCATAGAGGTACATCTTATGTTTGTTTTTGCTATAAAAATAAAGGCCACTAGATTGATAAGTCTTGGCACTTTGATGCATGTTCCTTTTGTGGTATGAGAGGCCATCAAGTGATTGCTTGTTGGAAGAAACAAGCCTTCAACCAAAAGTTATATTGTCTTAAGAACAAAAGAACAAAAGGAATAAAATTAATAAAAAGGGAAAGCCAAGCAATAGCGAGAATTTTTTCTAGCATTGCAAGTTAACCAAACATTGGGAAGCCAAGTGTTGGATGCTTCTTCCACAACTTCATCACAAGAATTGTATATCCAAAAGAAAAGTTGTGAGATTCAAAGTCAATGAGAAATAAGACACGCCCACACATGTAGTCCAAGAAGCAACAAGTGTTCAAGGAAATTTACTACAAAAAACATCTCTTCAATCCTAGATGAATTTCTACAAGGCTAAATAGAGTGTGATGGAGAAGAGAACAACATGTTGTATCTTCCACTTGAAGCTTTTGGGGACCAAAAGCCTCAAAATGAGAAGGCGTCATCTGACATGGATCCAAAATAATCATCCTCCAAACTTTGTAAAAATGATAATTCTTCTTAAATTTTAAAGTCAATGATCTATTAGCAATCAACTTGAAGACCAAATGACAAAGTTTTAATGTTGACCTTAAAAAGATGGAACAAACCACTTGTTGGTTGACACTCCAAGGTAGCATTATAATAGAAAAAACTTGCTTGATGGAAAAATAACTCAAAAGATTTAAAAAAATGGAAGCTTGGGAAGAAGAGAGTAGTAGCATAAAAACATCTACTCATAAATGGAAGGACAAAGAAGATCTTGAGCATGTTCAAGAGGAGTAAAGGTTATCTCTCAGCCACAACAACCATCTGCAAAAATACCACCAATGAGTAAGAATACAATAAACCTCTCATTAAAAGTGTATAGCTCCAGTTTGTAATAATTCCTCGGCATATACAAAATCAATTGATTCAATAGTTTTCCCATTTAGGCTTTTAGAATACATTCTAATTCTAATACGTTTAGTTGGTGTGTGATGGGGTGCTCCTATTGCTTGCTGTAGTTTTCAATTCATGTGTGTTTCCGTTTATAATAGAAATGCATAGCAACGTTGAGTTCACACATTTAACCATCAAAACGAATTCCCACAGTTTATTTTGCAATTGTATGTAACTACAACTGCAATTTGCAATTGTTATTAATTGATTTGTTTGCGGGTGTGAGTACAACTGTGTAAAACTGTTGATTCCAGGCTTAGTAATCTACTAGTTTCCTTTTTTAATACCCAGTCCAATCGTGGCTTTGCTGATCACTTGTTGACATTCCTACTTGTACTTTCTGTAACCCACATGTTACAGCACTAATGCTCATTTGCTGGATTCGCTGGTCCTTTTCTTACTTTCATAAACTCGCTGGCATATGGTGTTCAGTCTATTTAAACACTGTGTTTTAGTACAGGTTGCCCACTCTCTATATATAGTGGAGTGGATCCTACATCCATTCTTCTCCAAGCCATGTGCATTGCCTAAAATGTTTCTCATGCAAATAAATGAAACAAACTGGCCAAGCCATGTGCATTGGCCTAAAATGTTACTCATGCAAATAAATGAAACAAGCTGGCCAAGCCATGTGCATGGCCTAAAATGTTCCTAGGTCAAATCAATGAAACAAGCTAACCATTATTTGATTGGTTCAAGTTAATACACCCTAAAATGCATGATGCATGCACACCAAGTATCTCCAAGCCTATGCACTCTGCAAATAGCTACAACCTAACTTCTCAAATGCATGAACCCTGCAAATAGCTACAACCTCACTTCCGAAATGCATGAGTACATAATTGCTAAGAGATTGAAACAATAAGAATGGTATGGAATAAAGAACAAAGTAGTTTCAAATTATTACAATACATTCTAGTTAGTATAAATGTTATCTCCTTCCCACACAGTACATATATACATCTTAAAAGAGGATTTAAGTGTCTTCCATAAGGAAGTTTATGGTTTGATTAACTTATCATTCTTATGAAAGTTGTATTGGCATTTTTTTCCCTCTAAATGATGTTGGCAATTGGCAAGAAGCAAAGGGTTGAGAGTAGGGCAGAGTAGATGACACAACCATGCCATGATGCAAAGAGAAGAGGACCACATTTAATTGAGTGGATAGATTTTGACATTTGAGACATGACATTACACCATTAACTCTAATTATCATAATTTATTTCTTTATTCTATTGGAAATTTGTAAAAAAAAAAA
>ML797514.1:182170-194688 GCA_009831015.1 Picea engelmannii
ATGATAAAAACTACTTTAAAATTCTTTTTCTTTCTTAATTATTTCCTAAATTTTTTATGATAAAAACTAGTTTAAAAAAATAAAAAATATAAAGATACTTTGTTGTGTAGAAGCTCACAACAAGTATATATATTGTAATTAAATTTATAGACAAAAAAAGATGCACTAGATAAGAGTTCCAAGTGTTCTTATATGTTGTTTTCCTGAAAATTTGACCCAAAATATATAACTAATTCTAAAACATATTCATACTATTTTAAACTTGCACACTTCTCTGATCTTTCTGCTCGTGGCTAGTGTATTGGATGTTTACGCCTTCAATGTCCATTGTTACCTAATTTTGAAAAATTGTCTCTACATCATTTCCCTCTCCATGAACAAAGTTTTGAATTCCCTAGTTATTTGATGCCAAGGAGAGGTTCTCCATCCACTGCAATGCAACTAATACATACAACCTAACACATTCTACTTCCAAAGTATCAATTTGAAAATTTTGGGTGAGGAAAAGGCTCATATGGTTGACACTATGGGTAGCACAAGAGTGCTCCAATTCTGCTACCTTGGAGGAAAGAGCCAAAATGAGATTGATGTTGGCTTGGGTAACCTCCTCCTGCCTGCACAATATCTTCTTGATCTCATGTAGATCATCACTTGTCATTGCCATCCAATTGGCCTTCCAAACAAACTTATGACGTTACGGGAACAAATATCCCAACATGTTGCTTCTTGAGTCATGAGGTGGATGAAAGGATAATTCCCCAATTCCTTTGAATCTAAAATCCAAAGCTACCACATTGCAAAACAACAAACCAATAGTCTCTGAAATGAGAACCAAACAAATATTGTTATCAAATTAGTAGTAGGGCATGTCGAAGTTACCTCAAAATTCCAGCCTCTCATATTTGTTGCCAATTAATGCCGCTACAAACCAAAGTGCCCCACTTCCATAATACTATGCACATACAAAACTCCATACCCCATTGAATTCTTCCCTGACTCCACCAGGCTACTTCTGTTGAGCATGAATTCAAGGATGTCCCCACTATGATAGTCCCAAATTGATTAACACACCACATAATTCTTCATTGAAATGTCACAAGAAGAGACCCCATAAATAAATGAGTGTAGGGGCTTGCATGCTCATGTGGTCTCACCACCATCTTCTTTGTTTGTGTGGCCTCTTGTAGTGCTCATTTGATTTGACAAACATTGATTAACCTTGGTTGGATGATTTGAATTGTAACACAACCCATAGACTAATCTGGATTATATTGAGTGTAATACCCCTAGGTTGAACCCCAATTATAATGTAAATGTAAATGTACATAGAGGCTGGTGAGTCATGGTGCACAAGTTTTGGATACGGTTTAGCGTGCATGAGCCAAGGGAAGAGTGTGTGTCGTTTCATAACTTTGTGCACACCTGAGTAAGTGCATGAGGATTGCCGTGTGCGCGAACCAAGGGAAGAGTCCACGTTGGTTCATAGCTTTGTGTGCACCTGGGTAAGTGCGCAAGGATCGCTTCAAAGTGCACATTGGACCGTGTATGTAGCCATAATATTTTGGGGCTGAAGAGCCTTTGTATATATGTATATTGAGGCCAGAGTGACTGTGGGTTTATTAAGATGGAGAGCCTAAATTGTGACAAAGGCTAGTGCGCCTATTTTTGTAAAAAATAATTGCAATAAGATATTAATAAAACATATCACTGCATGCAGAACAATCAAACGAAAATAGACGGGTAGCTTAAAACTCCACTAGAATGGGAAAGGGGTGTGAAGCTTAAAGGGAATATTTTAATAATATTTCCAAAAGAGTAATTATGGGATAAGTATTTATCCTAAGTTCCTAAGGAATGGGAACTAGTCACCAAGTGGAGATAAGTTATCTCTTAAGGTGACAAGTGTCCAGTTATAATCATGGAAATATAATGTTGGGCCTGAGTGTATTTCGAAGAATTTTGCTCATTCCTTCAGCAGACAGACCAACTTTCCTCTGGAAGGAATTTGTCTCTTGTTGTAATTGGTTGCCATCACATAACCATATGCTTGGGAAGGCCTGTGCATGATTGAAGAGGAGGGTTGTCAGGCCCATGTGCTATTGAAGAAACAGGTTTTCAAGCCCATGTGATGTTGAAGAAGTAGGCTATCAGGCCCATGCTTGTCGAAGAAGCGGGTTGTCAAGCCCGTGTTTGTCAAAGAAGCATTTTTTCAGGCCCGTGAGCATTCTCTCCAGTTGAGAGAGATGCTAGGAATTGTTTTCCCAAGGTTGCCAGTTGCAGCTACAGGGCCCTAAGACTTCTTGTCTGGCCTGTTGTTGAAGCCTTGGAAGGGAAGTGGGGCAACTTAAGGACTGTTGAGCAGGGAAGGGGCACACTTCCTGGGGTGGGACATGCATGTGGGAAATGAGGGATTGTAGTCTGTTTGTTGGGGTTGAAACCTTTGTCTGAGTGTTTTGACTGTGGATAGACCTTATCTTGGATTAGGAATCCTTTGCCCAGGTGGAGTTTTATCCCCAACTCAGGGGTGACTTGTTGTTGATATTTTTTGAGCAGTAGAGTCTATGGATGGGAGGAACATCTGAGGTTTGTGCGCAGTTGGTAGATTACAACAAAAAATAATTGTATTCTTATGTGTATTATTCTTTGAGTAATGTGCATATACATGTTAAATATATTATGTGTTACATTTGTATATATGTATTTGTGCATGGAATATATATATTGTAGAAATGCATGTTTGTTGCATATGCAGAACATTGACCATGACAGTTTATATGTCTTTATATAATGTTCAACTTGTGAATGCTTATGCTATTTCTGTTTGTGGAATTGGTACATAATTATGTTGGGATGTGCATGTATTGTTAGTTTTGCATAACTTTTGCAGATGTAAAGCAAGGTATTTATTAAGTGTTTCCTTTTAGATAATTTCGCGGTAATGATTATGGGATTCTGAGGCAAGGATAGAATCATCGCGCTCGTAGAGTGGTATCATTCCACATGTGAAAATGGAAAAGATCCTGCACGCGACATAGGAATGATTGCACGCGTAGTTGTATTATGAGTTTATTCCATGGTTATAGGCACTATCTTGTTAGGTAACTTCAACAGTAATCATATGGGTTCTAGCACAAAGCTAGAAATGTTGTGCATGTTGAGGGACAGTCGATTCGGCTGACACAATGATGGTTGAGTGCACATATTTTCTAAGACATAGTTTTTTTGTGTGGTACAAGACCATTTGTGAGCACTAGTAAAATGTAGTTACGCATAGCACAAGGCCAATTGTGCATGTTGTTAGTTTCAATGAGTTGATTCCGCGGAATAAAGAATTGATATCAGAGCTTTATTTAGTGAAGTTGTGGTGGTGGATACTTTACAATGTAGTAACATGACTCAACTAGGAAGATGGATACATTACAAAGTGGTATCAGAGCTCAAAATTTGATGTGGGGATGTTACAAAGTGGTATCAGAGCTCTTGGTTCAACACTAGACTTGTATGGGCTAGATATCCACATGAAGTTAGCGAGGGAGGCTTTTTTATGATGGTCACAAGGTCGCAAGCTGAAAATATGGAAAAATTATTTGAGTGAAGAAATGATTGGTATACGCTAAGTATTGGTGCACATTGTGTGCATACTAAATTTTGGCACTACACAGTGAAGAACTTACAGTGCACGAAAGATACAAGTGCGTGGAGTGTATGCACTGAATATTTGAATTGTGGGGTATAGAATTGGTGGAACACGCATAATATGGGAGTGCAATACATGCGCGATGAATATGGACGCCCTGTAGAAGTGATGGGTGCATGCATAATAATAGTGCACAGGGTGTGTGCATTGAATACGGGTGATGCGCAGTGAGCACGCGTTGAATATGAGCACCGCACAGAGAATAATTTTTGGTGTGCAGTGTGTGTGCATGGAATATTGGCGTTGCATGGAGTATAATTGGAGATGTGCATTGAGTATTAGGTGCAAGAGGGTGCACAGTGAATGTTGGCGCAATGCAAAGAAAATTTGTGATTTGTGTGGAATATTGGTGTGCGACACAAAAGTTATGTGCACTAGATAATGATGAGTAGAACCCATAAATTAAGCATGCTAAATATTAGTGGTTAATATAAAGGTTGTGTACAATGAATATTGGTGCATTGTCTATGCGCTTGGTATTACATGTATAGAGCATGTGCACGTGATGGATATGGGTGTATAACACATAATTGGTATACACATGAGCTTTGAAAGAAAGAAAATGAAAGAAAAGAGGAGGAAAATTCTTGGACATAGGAGTCCAAATATTCACCTAGAATTTTGAACTAGGGTGTTAACTTCACCAAGAATCAGAAGAAAGGATTATGATACACTTATGGAACAAAGTGTGCATAGTATTTATGGTTTTCATAAATTATTCAATCTAACAAATCTTGTTGCCTACACATTTTGCAGAGTTAACAACAATTCATCAGTACAGGATCAACACATAGATTGGAAGCATGGAAGATGCACAAAGAACCTACAACCATGGAGATGAGGTCAGAAGGATGTTTGACAATATAGGTGATGAGGGTACAGATTCAAATGGACATGGAGAAGCCAAGGAAGAAAGCATGAATTTGGTGAAGACCATAAAAAGTTTGCAAAAGGATGTCCAAATTTATAAAGTTGATAATGATATGCTTATGAAAGCCAAGGAGGAACAAGATGGCTTCAACATAAAGTTGCTACAAATCTTGGATAGAATTGAGAAAAATATGGATAAGGAGACCGAGTAAAGCAAATGGAGGAGACACGGGTCTCATGATGAGAGAAGAAAAACAAGAAGTGTTAAAATGCATCACCATCACTCTCAAAGACATTTAGTTGGGAGAGTGCGCAATAGTTCAAGCCCATCTCCTATCAGGAAGCATAAGAGGAGGTTTGGGGTGGATGAGCTACAAGGGGAAATTAATAAGATTACGCCTCCTAATTTTGATGGTGAGAAAAAGAAGGATGAGGATGCAAAGACTTGGTTGTTGGGCATGAGAAAGTACTTTCAACTACATAATTACTCTTCATGGGTAGAAGGGAGAATTTCCATCTACCAGTTCAAGGGAAGAACATCAATGTGGTGGGACCAGTTTGTGCAAGTGCAACAAATTGATGAGATAACGGTTACTTGGAGGGAGTTCAGGAGGCATTTTCAAAATAAATACTTAACCAAACTTTACTATGATAGGAAAATGAAGGAGTTCTTTAAACTCAAGCTTGGAAGAATGACAATCGATGAATATGAAAGGAGATTCTTAGAGCCGTTAAAATATGTTTCTTTCATCAAGGATGAACAAGTTAAGATTCATAGGTACTTGAGTGGGTTTCCATCATTTATCAGTGATAATATACAATATGATGATCCCAAGACATTGGAGGAAACCATAAGGAGAGCCAAGTGTCTCTATGATCAACATAGAGGAAGACCCACTTACCAAAAGGATTTGGAAGACACGAAGAAAAGAAAGATGGAGAAGAGGAAGAAGGGGGCCAAGCCACCATTCTTAATAAATAATTTTCAGGGACAACCAACTCCCAAGGAGCCCATAATGATAGAGGAAATGGGGAAAGACCAAGGAAGCAACCAATGAATTGTTGGGGTTGTGAGGGAGACCATATGTATAGATTTTTCCCTCACAAAGGTGAGAAAGTGAGGTTTGTTTACAATGTACAAAAAAATGATACATTTGAGGACATGGATAGAAATGTACCTAGGATCTATGCAACCCTAGATAATAAGCAAGTTGAGTTTCAATCACATATGATTGAAGTGGACGGTAAGATCAACAACCAACTCATTGTTATTTTAATTGATTTGGGAGCTAGTCATAGTTATCTGGATCCTAAGATGGTGGAAATATTTCAATTTCCAAAAAAAAATATTTGGAAACCTTGGTTGGTACAGCTAACTATAGGAGAAAAAAGGAAAATTAATGAGATGGTTAATACATGTCCAATGGACGTGAATGGATTGGCCACAAACGAATATTTGAATATTATACATTTGGGCTCATATGATTTCCTAATTGCTATGGATTGGTTGGACATGCATCATGTTGTCCCAGATTGTTATAATAAATTGTTTACTTGATTGGATGAGAAAGGGAACTTCAGGACAACTTAGGGTATTCCCAGGGAAGTTTTAGCCTTACAGTTGAAGAAAAGATTCATGAAAGGATGTCAGTTATTTGCAATGCATATGGAGGAGGCACCCAAGGATAAAGTGTCAAATATTGAATATTATGCAGTCCTAAAGGATTTTTAAGATGTATTTAGAGAATTTCTGAGGTTTCCACCCAGAAGAGATATTGATTTCTCCATAAATCTAATGCCTGGAGCAACCCCAGTAACTAAGACTCCTTATAAGATGTGTACACTAGAACTGAAAGGACTGCAAATGGATCTTGAAGAGCTTTTGAAGAAGGGGTATATACGCCCAAGTGTGTCGCCTTGGGGTGCCCCAGTATTATTTGTGAAGAAAAAGGATGGAATGTTGAGACTTTTTATTGACTTCAGGAAACTGAATAAGGTAATAGTGAAGAACAAGTATATGTTTCCAAGGATAGATGATCTCTTTGACCAACTGAAAGATGAAAAAATATGCTCTAAGATTGACCTCGGAACAAGATATCATTAGGTAAGAATTAAAGAGGAAGACATCAACAAGACAACCTTTAGGATGAGATATGGCCATTATGAGTTTACAATAGTGCCATTTGGGTTTTCAAATGCACTAGTTGTCTCCATGTATTTAATGAATGGTATTTTCAGAGAATACTTAGATAAGTTTGTCATTGTATTTTTGGATGACATACTTATATACTCAAAGTCTGAAGAAGAACATGAGAAACACTTGAGGATCGTGCTGCAAGTATTGAGAGAATATCAGTTGTATGCAAAGTTGAGCAAGTGCTCATTCTACCAAAGGCAGATTCATTATTTGGGTCATATCATTTCAAAGGAATGGATAGCAATGGACCCAAAGAAGATAAAATCCATTGAAGGATGGACAACACGAAGGAATATAGCAGAGTTGAGATCTTTCATGGGACTTGTAGGGTACTACATAAGGTTGATTGAAGGCTTCTCAAATATTGCACACCCAATAACATCCTTACAAAAGAAAGGTGTGAGATTTGAGTGAAATTTTGATTGTAAAAGGAGTTTCCAACATTTGAATATTTTGTTGACAAGTGCGCCAATTTTGAGAATTGTTGATCCTAATGAAGACTTCGTTGTGTGCACTAATGCATGCAAGTAAGGTATCGGTAGGTTCCTTAGTCAGAATGGGCATGTCGTGTGCTATGAATCAAGGAAATTAAAAGAGCATGAAAGGCACTATGCTACCCATGATTTGGAATTGGCAGCTATAGTGCATGCCTTGAAAATGTGGGGACACTACCTCATGGGAAGAAAATTTGAGTTGAGGATAGACCATAGTGGTTTGAAATCATGGTTTGGACAACCAACTCTGCCAGACAATGCAGGTGGTTATAATTCCTCAGTGAGTATGACTTTGATATAAAACATATCAAGGGTAAAGAGAACAAGGTGGTTGATGCACTCAATAGGAGAGTGCATGAGATGCATGCTACAACCATTAGCATGTACAAATCAGATTTGAAAGAAAAATATTAGAGGCTGCAAAATTAGATCATCCTTATGTGGAAATAAAGACACAACTACAACAAGGTATTTTGCAGCAGAAAATTGAAGATTTTGAGATAAAAGAGGATGAAATTCTCATGTACAGGGGCAGAGTTTATGTACCAGATTCTTAGGAGTTGAAAAATATGTTATTAAAAGAAATGCACAATATGCCTTATGTTGGGAACCCATGATACCAAAAGACAATTGAAATTGTCAATAAACAATACTATTGGCCAGGTATGAAGAAATAAGTGGTTGATTTTATTGCCAAGTGTTTAAAATGTCAGAAAGTAAAGGCTAAGCACAGGCTCCCAACTAGTTTGCTACAACCATTACTCATTCCTGAGTGGAAATGGGAAGTTGTCACAATGGATTTTATCACGAAGCTTCCCAAAACAACCAAGAAACATGATTCCATCATGGTAGTGGTGGACAAGCTTACTAAATCTACTCAATTTATTCTAGTAAAACTCATGCATAAGGAAACTAACATTGTTGATATTTATATGAAGGAAATTGGCAGGCTTCATGGTGTACCTAAGACAATTGTGTCTCACATAGATCCCAAGTTCACATCAAAATTTTGGAAGGGATTATTTAAAGGATTTGGGACAAATCTGAATTTTAGCACAACCTACCATCTAGAGTCAGATGGGAAAACAAAAAGGGTAAATGAAGTAATAAAAGATATGCTAAGAATGCATGTGATGGAAAAACCGACGCAATGGAAAAAATATTTACATTTGGTTGATTTTGTGTATCACAATGGGTATCAAGAATCTCTAAAGATGATCCCATTTGAGGCACTTTATGGCAGAAAGTGAAAAAACACTAGTGAATTGGGACAACCCAACATATAGTAGTGGTTGGGCCAGATTTGCTAAGGGAAATGGAAGAGAAAATGGTGAAAATAAAATATAATTTAAAGGCTTCCTAGGACAGGCAGAAAGTTATGCAGATAAATGAAGAACTTGCAAATAATTTAAATGGGGTGACCACGTGTTTTTGAAAGTGAAAGCTAGGAAGAGTTCACTTAAGTTGGGAAATTGTTCAAAGTTGGAAGCATGTTATTGTAATTCGTTTGAAATCCTTGAGAGGAATGGTCATGTCACATACATGCTTGCACTGCCTGCATCCATATGCATTCATAATGTGTTTCATGTATCTTTAATTAAAAAGTGTGTGTCTGATGTTAATCATGTAATTGATTGGAATGTGATTCAGGTGGAGAAAGAAGGTGACTTCTGAGTTCATTCGATGTGCATATTGGACCGGAAAGTCAAGTTTCTCTAGAATCAAGCAATATGACTTCTAAAGGTCTAGTGGACCTGTTACGATCCTGAGGATGTAACTTGGGAGAACGAGGATGTTATGTGTGCAGAGTACCCATATATTTTTTTACAACTTTTAAAATTATGATTGTACATGCACTGAGGACAAGGAATAAATAAGGGGGAGAGGAATGTAATACCCCTAGGATGAACCCCAATCATAATGTAAATTTAAATGAACATATAGGCTAGTGAGTCATGGCGCACAAGTTTTGGGTATAGTTTAGAGTGCATGAACCAAAGGAAGAGTGTGTGTCATTTCATAACTTTGCATGCACCTGAGTAAGTGCACGAGGATTGTCGTGTGCACAAACCAAGGGAAGAGTGCACGTTGTTTCATAGCTTTTCATGCACCTGGGTAAGTGCATGAGGATTGCTTCAAATTGTGCACCGGACCGTGTATGTAGCCAAAATATTTTGGGGCCGAAGAGCCTTTGTATATATGTATATTAAGGCCATAGTGTCTGTGGGGTTATTAGGCTGGAGATATTGAACTACGAAAAAGGCCAGTGTGCCTATTTAAAAAAAAAATAATTTCAATTAGATATTAATAAAACATATCATTGCATGCAAACCACTCAAACAAAAAGAGACGGGGGACTTAAAACTCCACTAAAATGAGAAAGGGGTGTTAAGCTTAAAGCGAATATTTTAATAATATTTCCAAAAGTATAATTATGGGATATGTATTTATCCTAAGTTCCTAAGGAATGGGAACGGGTCACCAAGTGGAGCTAAGTTAATTCTTAAGGTGACACATGTCTAGTTAAAATCATGCAAGTATATTGTTGGGTTGTTGGAGAGGCATTTTGGATAATTTTTGGGATCTCTGTTGAAAGGAGGTCGAAGAGTAAAAGGTAGTTAGAAGATGGACCAGAGCGTGCGACGAAAGTGGACTTCAAGGAGTCAAAGAACATGACAAAAGGATGTGCGACGGAGCAATGTGCAAAAGGTGGAAAATGGTTATAAACCGTTGGGGTTTTGGGGACACTTTGTCCACTTTTGTAATAGGTTTTCGGGGGATACTTTATCCACTTTTATAACGGGCTTAGCCCTATTCTTATGTATAAATATGTAAAAGGAAGATATATATGGAGGATGGGTGTGTGTATGTAAGTTCCTAGTGCTTTTGGGTAAGGGAGTTGAGTGAAGGAAGAAATATGAGGTATGACTGAGGAGTGAAATTGCACTGCAGCGAAATGGATAGGCAATTTTTGGATGAGGTTATTGTTGCATATCTTGTAGCATAGTGTGCAGTTGTAAGAGAAATATCAATGAATAATAATAAAATCCAATCGTTGTGGATGTAACACAAGTTGGGTGAACCACGTAAATATGTGTGTTGTATTATCATTGCCCATTATGATGTCTAATGTTATGGTGTGAATGTATTGTTTATTTATGATGTTATAATGTCGTGCACTGAAGTATCTAATAAATAAATAAATGTTAATGAGAGAATGTCTCATTCAAACCAAGTTGAATGTTGAGTAACTGTTAAGTAATGGGAATTGTGCACATGAGTAAATGAGAGGTTGAATTCCTCACTTCCCCTCAGCACTGTAGAACCTTGGTTCTTGAAGTCCCTCTAGATGCCTCAGGTGAGACTTCGCTTGCTCTGCAGGTGACGTGGAAAGAGCTAGTTTCTAATGGTTTTGTTGGTATTTGAATGATTAACCCTGCGTCTACCCCCTGCGCACCAACAATTGGTTTAGTTGTTGGGACCGAGAACTGTAATTGAGGGGAATGCTTTGGAGGTCGAATAGAGAAGAAATTGAAGAATGGTTGGAAAGGAAGCAACAAGGATTTTCCAAAGAATAGAATAGAAACCCTAGGCTCTGTGACGAACCATGGTTACAAAGGAATATTTTCACAGATCTACATGAAATTTTCTTTGGTGAATTTTCAATTATTTGGACTGAATGGTTAGGAAGGATAATGGAGAACGTTGGGAGATACAGAGTTGAAGCCTCGAGAAACTAGGCTCCTAAACTCATCAAAAAACTCAAAACGGTAAGTAATAGGTTTCTCATGCAGTAGATTTCTGTTTGAGTAGTATATTGGGGGGTTATATTACAAAGTTTGTAGTAGATTTAACATAGTCTCATAGTGTCACGGAGAGGGACTTCTTCAAGGGTCCACGCAGAAGATATTTGAATGCATTATCTACTTGGATAAAGATGTTACCGTGCAATAAGAATTCCATGAAGATAGACTCTGATAACTAAGCACCTTCGTGCACATAGGGGAACTGGGGGATGACTGAAGGACGGTCTAAGAGTGGGAAGGATGAGTAAGGAGCGAATGGACTGAGGATGCCAAGAGAGGATAATGAATCATACAAAGAGATCGGAGTATTGTGTTGTGGGAAAAGGTTTAGATACAACAAGGAGGGGACTTTGGCTAGAAAAGGAGAGCAACACAGAGAATTCGAGGAGAGTAACCCCTACACAGAACTTCAGATCACACCATACAAAGAAAGAAAAATGTAGCACACCTTTTTATTGCCAAGGATTTTATCACTCTCTGTTACCAATCTGTACACACCTTTTGCATAACTCATACATGCATTATATAATCCACATGCATTTAAGCAAATAAATACATTTAAGCTCAGAGTAAGCATAAGAATTATTACTAACATAAATAATCCATGGAAATAACATAAATCCAAATGCACAGCAGAATACATGATAATTATAATACACAGAGATACAAAAACATAATTAAAGCATCATCTGGTACTTATCTTTGAAACAGTGGCAGTTCCGCCAACCAAGTGCAGGCCTTCCACGAACCTCCCAGCCTTAGACCGCACTGCTCATCAACTTAACAGTGGGTCACCCCCGAGCTGGGACTAAGCTCCACCCCAAGACAAGGAATCCTAGGCTAGGCTGAGGTTACAGGGAAAACAACACACAATCACAAGGAAGGAATTCACTCCCAGGAACCACTCATGCTCACTACCCACAGACGCTCCTTCCCCACATGCCTGTTCCACCCCAGGAGTATACACCTTCTCTGTCACCTAGACATTCCTTCGTCTGCTAACCTCCCTTACCTTGGGTTACAACAACAGACTGGACCGGAAGTCTCCGAGCTCTGTGGTAGTTACAGGGTTCCTTCTAGGAGTTCTCTCCTTCCTTTGCGCACTCTCTCACCTGGAGAGAATCGCTCACAGGACAACAACCTGTTCTTCCAGCCTCAATCACCTCTCTCACATGAAGAGAGTGTTGAACAACTGGCCAACAATCCACACGCAGTCCAGTACTACGTGGCCATAACAACCCACAGGAAAATAGACACAGGATTTCCCAAACTGGTTCAACAATCACATGATGGTCTCATAGTCACAGCTTCGGGACAGGGCCTCCACGCACAGGCTCACTCTATCAAATAAAGGATGCATCGGCTTTCCGAATTTGACACAGGCTCTCTCCGAATCAACACTGCGGCTCTTGGTTCAAAGGGTGTACGGGGTATACTCTTACAGAGGTTGGGTC
>ML797514.1:195474-219324 GCA_009831015.1 Picea engelmannii
AGAGTTAGTCAACATCACTAGGGGTAAGTGCAATACCTATTACAATGGCAGGGATAAACCATATATTACGAATTCCTGAGTTTCAGGGAATACGATTGGAGGACCCTGAGCAACACTTATTTGTATGTGAAATAATATGGACTGTGAAAAATGTCTAGCATGAGGCAGAGAAAATTGCACAGTTGGCAACGATGTTCCACGAATGTGCACTACTATGGTATATAAAGTTTCGTTGTTAAAGGAATTTAGGAATATGAAATCTGAATCTCAATATATTACAGAACTAAAGGAAATTAATCAAGTACAGAACGAGACAATGTGGGACTATGATGAACAATTTAAAGATTTAATGGGTAGTTTAACCTTCCAGATTCCTGATGAGAAGCATCGAGAATGGTTTATAACGGGCCTGTTGTCGCACATTCGTTGTCCATTAACACAACAGAAGGTAATGCCAAAGCCAAAAGATTTGGAAATCACGATGGAATTGGAAGCATCTCCTGTAGGAGATGGCGTAGGTACATTCACAGTTGGTTGCACTAAGAATTTAATTAACATAGATCACAAAGGAGAAGGAGAAGCATGAACATGTTTTGTGTATAACATGTAAGACAAAAGGCCATAGAAAGGAAGAGTGTCCATCCTCCGCGCAGTATATGGCTACATGAGAACCAGATCCGCTGGCAGGAGGAGTAAGATACCGTGAGATATGTAATACATGGGGCCGTCATCCAAATGCTTGTCCCTTCATAAATATCAGAGTACCCAAAGAAATTTATTCTGTAATTTTTGCAAATCGATAGGACACGATGAGAAAGACTATCACGCATTCGACTTGATGAGAGAGCGTACTTTGGATGTGTACAAAATTCAGGAAGAAAATGTCACAGTAGAAGGAGGAATTCCACAGTATAACACTCCAAGAGGATTTAATTAGGGTGGACATGGAGGTTTTGGCAGAGGTCGAGGATGTGGAGGATTTGGTGGAGGAGGGAAAGGACCAATAATTTGTTACAACTGTAATCAACTAGGACATTTAGCAAGATATTTCCCAAATCCTTGCATGACATGCACATATTGCAGATCCTTGGATCATGCGATAGAAGATTGTCCTCAATTGATAGAAAAGTGGCAGGAGAGGGGGAATCATAACCAAAACCTCCATATGATAACCATTAAAGAACACGATGATTAGCCAAGAGTAGTAGTTTTTACGCGTGGTGGGACATGAACCAGACCAGATGTGACAGAGAAAGGAAAGGGAGTGGAACAATGGATGAAGAAAGTAGTTGATCCCATGCCAACATTCAATCAATAGAAATAAAGGGAAACTTATCAACAAGAAAGGAAGGAGATACTAGGACCAGACTGGATAGCTTCAATGTCAAAGACACCACCAGTGTACGATATGATGCCAATTTATGATCGCACTATTCCATATAGGCCAATCAAGAAGGTAAACACTTTGATAGACTTTCTAAAAATATTTTTAGATCTGATGCGGGATGATACAAAACTGAATACACTGTGCAAGATGATTGATTAATGCACACAAGACAAAGAGAACCTACGACACAGAAAGAAGTGAACCAAGTCCCATGCAAGAAGAGGACAAACAGAGAGTTCAAATTAAGTGCACAGATAGGAGAATATGACATCGATAATGTCATCTTGGACTTAGGATTAGATGTCAACGTTCTTCCAAGACGTGCATGGGAGATGATGGGGAAACCAAATCTAGTTTGGTCAAATATCCAGTTGAGGTTGGCTAACCAACATAAGACAATATTGATCGGGAGACTGGTAGGAGTACCTGTGAACATAGATGGAGTGAGAAATGTAGCTGACTTTGAAGTCATCGAGATTGTGGATAATAGTCTGGTGTACCCATCTTTTTTTGGACTGGATTGGGCCTTCAAGAATCAGGTGATCATCAACCAGAATAAAAGAGATGATTTTTGAAGGAGGAGGCTTAAAGGTCATTGTGCCATTGGATCCTATGAAGGCAAGAAGATATGTGGAGCCCACAAGAAGGAAATTGATAACTTATATAACATGACAACGTGCATGGATGACTACGTCAACCCCATTACAGATGGTGTGCTTAGTTGGAGAAGAATAATCTCTTGCGCATCAGACTCAGAGCAAGGACTTTAACAATGGCAACATCGGTTGCATGAAGTGTCAACTAGAAGGTGCACACACATTACTCGTTCATTACGCTGGATCTAAATAGAGGTATGAGATTCGCCAAAGTTCAAAGGATCAATGGAGGTAATTTATTTTGTCAATGAATTTGAGCTATAGATATCTAAACATCAAAGGTTATTAGCATTATATATTGCACTAAGAGTCACCCCAGGGAGATGGTGGGAAACCCATAAGGAAGAGATAGAGGATTGGAAACATTACAAAAAGTTGATGCAGATTAAGTTTGAGACAGAGAATAATGTACCGAAGTATATAGGCATGAGCAATCTGAAGAACCATGTGGTGCGATGTATTACAACTTGGAGGAAAGTGTCGAAGTAGAAATGGACGCACAAGTTCATACATACACTGGAAACAATTCCCAGGAACTGGTACAGCTGGTACTTAGAGATATAAGTGCATAGAGGAACATCGAACTGGGAGGAGCTCATCCAAAACTTTAAGGTAGCATTTAATTTTGAAGCTAAGTCACCTTTAGTTGATGCAGTCTTACAAGTCGTTAGAGGAAATTTTTTTATGGAAGAAGGACAAGTAGGAATAGTACCTACATGTAGTGCGCACAGAGAGTCTGCAATAGGTCATGAATTGTTGGAATGTTATAACATTATCGAGGATGAAAAAGAAGAAGAAGACCCAAGAAATGTACATGTATCATAAATTGAAGGGGAGCGCGATGTAGTAGGTCCAACACTTGAATCTGACACATACAAAAAACCCTTAAGAGTGCGCAAAGTGAACATTGGCATGGGGGAGAAGCCAAAGTTTGCAAACATTGGGGATTCTTGGAATGATGAGTCTGTGGAAAAGATTGTAGACCTATTGTGCGAGTACCAAGATATTTTTCCAACCACCTTCTAAAAAATGAAAGGGATAGTTGGATAATTGGGTGAGATGAAGATCCCACTAAAACTAGATGCTAAGCCAATAAGAAAGAGACCCTACAGATTAAATCCAAAGTACAAGGAAAAAGTGAAAGCCGAACTTGACAGGATGATAAAAGTTGGTATAATTGAACCCGTCACAGAATCTGAATGGATAAGTCCGATGGTGGTTCAAAACAAGAAAGAAGGGGGTATTAGAATTTTTTTAGACTTAAAAAAGTTGAATGATTCATGCTTACATGATTCGTTCCTGACCCCCTTTACAGATGAAGTATTGGAAAATGTAAGAGGACAAGAGGCCTACTCATTCACTGATGGTTTTTCAGGATACCATCAGATAAATATTACACCAGAAGACAAACATAAGATGACCTTTATGATGGAATGGGGAAGCTACTAGTACACAGTGACGTTGTTTGGATTAAAGAATGCATCTGTTGTGTTTTCTAGAGTGGTTGTCGCAACCTTTAAAGAGTTTATTCATCAATTTCTTGAAGTGTACCTAGATGATTGGACTGTATTTATCCTATTGAAAGATCAAATAGAAACTCTAAGGTTGATGCTTGATAGATGTAAACATTATCAAATTTGATTAACTTTAAAGAAATGTATTTTTTTAGCACTGCTTGGGATACTTCTAGGTCATGTGGTATGCAAGCAAGGTTTGTTATTTGATCTAGCCAAGATCATATTAATTGTTAATTTTCCACCACCTGAATTAGTGTGATGGTTGAGAACAATGTTGGGCCATACATGTTACTACTAGAAATTTATTAAAGGCTATGCACAATTTGCATTCCCAATGGAGAAGTTACTGAAGAAAGAAGCTAAGTTTCAGTGGAACAAAGACTGTCACAAGGGTCTAGATGTATTGAAATAGAAGTTAGTAACCATTCCCATTTTTGTATTCTTGGTTTGGAAGAAATAATTTCACATCCATGTGGACGCATCATCGATAGCGCTCGGTGCAGTGTTAGCCCAACCCCGGGAGGGTGAATTAGATCATCCGATTTTTTTTTCCAGTAGGAAGTTGTCAACTGTTGAGAAAAACTAGACGATGACAGAAAGGGATTGCAAAAGTTCAAACATTACTTGTTGGGGTCCCACTTCAAGATGTATATAGACCATTCTTTGCTTAGATATCTAGTGAACAAGCCAGTATTGGGGGAGAGAATCTACAAATGGTTATTGTTGTTCCAGGAGTATGATTTTGAAGTTATTGTGAAACTAGGAAAACTAAATGCAGGACCAAACCATTTTTCATGGATACTGAAAGGGGAAGATGCAGGGAACCTGGACGATAGCTTACCAAATACACATTTGTTTTTCACTCCAAATGGTAGATGACCATTTTGCAAAAAATTTCCAATACTTGAGCATGGGAGCAGCTCCATCCGATATGACAGTAGCCCAGAAGAAACAATTAGTGGTTAAATCAGTTGATTATCAGTTGATCGCAGGAAACTTATATAATTTAGGTATAGATGAGATACTGTGATGATGTGTGCTATAACATGAAATGCTTGTGATCCTAGCAGAAGCACATGATGTAATTGAAGGAAGACATTACCCAGGAAAGGGAACAACGAAAAATATATTATGCATAGGGCTATGGTGCCCTACCCTCCATAAGGACGTGAAGGAATATTTCCAGAGTTGCGAAATTTTCCAGAGAATAGGGAGACCATCATGAAGGGATGAGATGCACTTGAATCTGTAGGTTACCTTACAAAAATTTGACAAATGGGAAGTGTATTTTGTCGTACCAATTAACCCAACAACGAGAAGAACATGAGCCATATACATAATTACCGCAACAAACTATTTGACCATATGGGAAGAAGCAGAAGCAATTAAAGATTGCAATACGAAGACAAATACTTGATTCTTGTTTGAGAACATAGTTGCAAGATTTGGGTGTCCTAAAATACTTATGAGAGACCAGGGGACTGACTTTTTGAACAAGACAATTGCAACACTAATAGAAGAGTTCTAGATATAGCATCAAGAGAGCACTCTGTATCACCCGCAAGCAAATGGAACTGTGGATACCTTCAAGAAGATACTGGAGAATGCACTGACCAAGGTGTGCAACGTAGGGAAATATGACTGGGATTTAAGGATCCCTGTAGCGCTTTGGGCTTACAGAACTACATGCAAGAAGTTGACAAGAGAAACACCCTTTAAGTTAATGTACGGTTAAGAAGCAATCATTCCCATGGAGTTCCTTGTACCAAGTCTGTGCATTGTTGCGATGACATACCTTACGGATTCTAGCGCAATAGAAGAAATACAAGAAAAGGCATGCCACGATAGACACATCAAGCAAAATAACTTTCAGATAGGATATCTAGTACTACTCTATCACATTAAGTTCTTACAATACCTAGGGAATTTCAAGACGCACTGGCTAGGACCATACGTGATTAGATATGTGATTGATGTAGGTGTTGTTCAGATAGAGCAGTTGGATGGACAAGTCGTGGAAGGACTAGTGAACGAGAGCCGACTAAAACTATTTAGGGACGGTCGTCCTTCCGTGCACTAGAGGAGTTGTGCAGTTTAAAATTGTATCATAGTCTACTATAGGAAGAAAAAGGCGGAAAAAGAAAGAAAAAGTAGGAAAAACGAGAAAAAGAAAGAAATGAGTCAAGGGAAGAGGTCGAAATTTGAGGAGGCAAAGAATTTTCGGTTATGCGTAAAAGAGGAAAAGCAATAATTTGTCGCAGATAAGAGAAAATTAAGTAAAAGGATGCACAAACGAAGGAAAGAAAGATTGTGTAGAAGGAAGAGATTGCGTAGAAAAAAGAGACTGGGAAAATGAAAACTACACACATTTAACAAAATCCATGACAAGACATGCAATAAATAGCTATCATGATGACAAAGTAGTGGCACCGCGTAACATTAAATGCAGGAGATCTTGACCAATTGCAAAATCGAACGAAGAATTCTTCGAATATACGAAGTGATGGAGCAATAAAAGAAGGTAATCAATGAAAACAATTAGTGGACTTAACAAAGAGTTTAGGAGCGAAAGGAAACTACAACTGGAAATGAAGTATAAAAACATGCAAAGGGCCAACGAGGGTTATTGTTCGTCATAGACAGTTGAAGATTGCATGACCGAAGAGCCAAAGTTACAGATCCAAAGTCCTGAACAGAGTTCCAGAACCAGGTAGAACTTGAAACCATCATCATAGAGGAAGATGGCACCTAAGGAAGCAACACCGTCAACCTCAATACCGAAGAAACCACGTAACCAACTTGTAACACCGCTAGTAGTCGAAGAAACATAGGAAGCTTTGTCCTCGGACAAATGATTTCCCATGTATTATATCCAACCAAGAAATCCATCAACGACACACGTTCACTTGCAGAAAGAGGCCATATATCCATTATTCAAGCCATCGATCCCAAAAGGTGTCATAATAGAAGGGGATGTGTTAGGTATGATACCAACTCTGAAATACTCTAACCTATTGGAGAAATTTCTATTTTTGGCACACTAGTTCAGTGGGATTTAATTGACTAGTTCTATTTTAGATCATCATTATTATGCTATTATGCATGCATGCATTATGCTATTATGGAATGTTTTGTCCTATATATGAGTTTATTCCACTCATTCATTGTATCATATTGATCATCATCTATGTATCAATCATCAACTCATTGGAGTAGTGTGAATATATTTTCTCATTCTTCCATATTGAATCTCTCTTCCTTTATTGATAAGCTTTGTTTGTACATTATTTAGTTAGATATATTGTGCAGATTTCAATGAAACATTGACATGGTATAAGAGCTACGCTGCTTGGAGCAAGCCAGACAAGCTAAAGAATAAAGAAAGTCGGAGTTTCGTCGAATACAATCTGTGATCGTACCTTTCGGCGATGATTTCTCCAAAAATATTAACTTTTGGAGGAAACGACCCAAGTGGGCAGTAAATAAGCCCATTATGCAAGTGGATTTTCAACCGTTTGGTGAAATTCTTCACCATTTGCTCAAAAAATAAGTCAGAAGATCGCCTCCTGAAACTGATACGAATCTGTGGTCCTACCTTTCTGTAGTGATTTCTCCCAAAATATTAACTTTTTGAGGAAATGACTTGCTGGAGAAGTAAATTGACCCATTATGCAAGTGAGTTTTCAATCATCTAGAGAAATTCCTCACCGTTTTCTCAAAATGTAATTCGGAAGATTGTCTCCTGAAATTGATACGAATTTTCACTTAAAGTGCCCTTTCTGCAGTGATTTCTTAGTTTTTCACTTGCATATTGAGAGTAAATTTTTAGGGGTTCTAAAAAATAGTGGGAGAGATGGATATGACACCTATTATACAGTGAAACTTGGTGGTAATCCTCACACCATACAATTATTTTGATTGGAATCCCAAGGAAAAATTCCAACTCAGAAGGAAAGGACTATACAACTTGACGATGGGGACATAAACAAAACCTACATCAACAATTGAGAATATGAGATGGGAGAACCGAAAGGATGAAGCCACATGAATTATTCTTGAATTAATTTCAACTGATATATGGTTTCATGTTGTCGCATGCAAGACTCCAAACGAGATCTGGACCACCTTGGAAATTCTGTTTGGAAAGTAGGATCGGATGATAGGTCATATGCTTGAGGTAGGGTTGAATACTTTGGATCCTAAAAGTTTTGATAATATACAATATTTCTTTACTAAGTTTAAATATTTGATATTGAGCTTAGCATATTGTGTTATTTATAAGTCTAAACAAGTGGACCAACTTATTCTAACAATCTTGGCCAAGCTAGGACCAGAATATGTTGTCTATGTTATCACTTTCCATTCAGGTAGGTATCTTATGGGTATCTCATGGGAACAAATTGGAAGATTCCTACCATGGATCAATTCATTGATTCTCTCACACATGAGCAGGAAAAAATCATTCATATGGGCCTAATAAAGGAGTCCAAAGCATATGCACTCACCATGCATGATGGAAAAGGATCATCCAAACAAAACGAGAAGGAGAAACATAACGAGAAGGAGGGATATTCCAAACCCTTTAACGATTCTTCGGGTTCCAAAGACTCTTGAGATTCCAAGAAGAAGAAGAATGGAAAACAATGAACTTACTGCAATAAACTGAATCATGAAGAATCCACATGTATGAAGAAACATATCGATCTTATGGCACATGCACTTCAGTATAACAACCTTGTAAACTTCATTCTAGAGGGAGTCAAGAAGCAAAAGGAATAAAATCTTGCTGCTAAGAAAGGTAATCATCATGCTCTTGTTGCAATTAATTCCTCATCTGATTCATGGATTATAGATTATGGTGTATCCCATCATATGGAAGTGAAAGAGGAAGTTTTCTCTTCTTTGAGTCCATGCTCAAGACCCCCTATTATCATGGGGGATGATACTCCAGTAGTAGTAGCAGGAGAGGGGAGAGTGGAACTCCATAATGGCAGTTTTGAGAATGTTTTACATGTTCCAAAGATTTCTATGAATCTTCTCTCAGTTTATCAGATCATTCAGAAAGGTAAAAAGGTTAAATTTGCATTAGATTCAGTTTCTGTACTTGACATTCATGACAATTCCATCATTGTAATTGGTGAGGTGGATCACAATTCAAGGTTGTATAAATTCACTAAGTTTTCTGACGATGACTCCTTTTTTCTACTTACACATAAGGAGAGTACTTTTCATGCACCTCTAGTGCAACATGCATATACTCTTGTGCTTCCATCAGTTACAAACATCAAAGATGATTCCATACACTCAAATTATGTACATGGAAATAATAAGGTAGCACAACCAGATAAGAAGCTAGTGTCGAAGCTTCAGTAGATGCCCAAGAGGGAACAATTCACACTTCAAGAAGCAGGTGTCCTTGCAGGGAATCCATTGGATTCGAGGATGACTCAATCTCATCATGAGGAGCCTTCTCATGTACCTTCATTTTCTGAACCTGCGATGCCTATGCATTGCTGTATGGTTCAATATTCTGATCCACAACTCTACAGTGAGGTTGTGGGAAATCCATTATGGCATGCAACCATGCAAAAGGAGTATGACTCACTCCTAAAGAATTAGACTTGGCATCTAGTTCCACTTCCAACCGAAAGGAATATTTTCAGGTGCATATGGGTCCACAAGATCTAGAGGTAAAATGATAGATAGGTTGCCAAAGGACTTCATCAGATCCATAAATATTTCTACATCTTCACGAAGACTTTTAGTAAGTAGAAGTTTCATACTTTACGGGATCGTCTTGGAGTGAAGAACACAGTTGCCTAGCAACTGCCTTTTTTTCTTTTGATGCGTTGTATTTTGAGGGGGAGTTTTATTCCCACATGGTTTTCCCTCTTTCCTCATTTTTATTCAGTGTTCATTAGTTGCATTGTATATGAGTACCTAACATCACCTAGTTGTCGAGACTCATTTTTACTCCATAGTGATGTTCAGGGGGGGTGTTGGAGAAATTTTTATTTTTGGCACACTAGTTAAGTGGGAATTAACTGACTAGTTCTATTTTAGACTTTCTATTTTAGATCATCATTATTATGCAATTATGCATGCATGTATTCTGCTATTATGGAATGTTATTTCCTATATATGAGTGTATTCCACTCATTCATTGTATCATATTGATCATATTGATCATCATCTATGTATCAATCATCAACTCATTGGAGTAGTGTGAATATATTTTCTCATTCTTCCATATTGAATCTCTCTTCCTTTCTTGATAAGCTTTGTTTATACTTGCTTTAGCTAGATCTCATGTGCAGGTTTCGATGAAATATTGACATGACCATGATATCACTGACGAATTTTTTTTTTCGAAGCGTGTACCCAGTAAGTTCCTGATGAAATTCATTAGTTTCGATACCCACATGATCATCATCGAACCACAGGTGTGGGCTAGGGGGTTGCAGAACGTAGGTCTTCTAAACCTATTCGACATACCACATTTTGGATAGAGCCAGGAGATCAACGCATGCGTAAAAATGATGCTAAGTTGTGTGCATGGAGGAGAGTCACGGCTTGAAAGGCCAATATCCATTGATACTGATTTGATAGTGTGCATTAGAGGTCTTCCGTCGTAGGGACTGGATCCTGCATCTGTGTTTTTTTATAAAAATAAGGAGAAATCTCTCGCCGAGAGCATGAAATAAAAGTTTCACACATTTAGAGGACAATGTGGTCTAGATGTTGCTAGCATATGTGACCCAACGATAAGGTTTGCAACACAAGCCTTATCCTGTAAAATATTGAGGAAATGTAGAAAAGATCAAGGCTTAATAGTGGTTATAACAACTGTAAAACAATGTGTAGAGGGTGTCCAAATGAACTGGGAAACATTTTTGTTGAACCAAATCTCGATTGGCTGCAAGAAAGTGCAGTACGAGGGGACATAATTCCACTACTCTTGGTTATTGATGCTGATCGCGCTATCATCCTGGAGAGAGCCAGACGAAAATCAATTTTTGGGCCTAAAGGAGAAGCCTTGCTTAGTCGCGCATTATCAGAAACTATGGTACACTACACATAAGGCACACCAGATGGAAACTAATGTCACATTCTATATCTACAATAAAACTATCAGAGATAGTATAGAGAGGACCTCACACATACTACCTCAGGTGGATGAGGCATACAAGGCAATGGTGCATTTTAAGGTAAGGCACCACCACATGTACATTTAGGCGAAGAAAGACCCAAACCAATAGTGGATGCCAACACAATACAGACCGACAGAAGAAGAGATGGGAACCATCATGGATGATTGGGACGAAGAGTGGAAGATTGCACACACAGAGACAGAGCCATTGAGGCATCCAAACCTCAAAGTATATGACATATATGAGGAGGAAGAGGAATAAAAAAAGGACTAGGACAAAGGGAAGGGCCTAGAGGATCCATCAACACCACCAACATCGCACAAGGAAAGAAAGAGAAAAGAGACAGCGACAAGGAGACCCGAACAACAATGGCTTAAGCGCAAATCCGTTAAGGAATTTTTTATTCAGGAACTAACATAAGAAGACTTGGAGAAGAGCGATTACTAGGTAAAAGAAGTCACTAACGATGCGTTCCAGCGCATAGTAGATAGAAATTTTACAGGAAGAAGCATACAAAGTGACAACGACCCTCACAATGACTCAAGGCATCATCAAACAAGCAGCTGAATAAGGTGTCCAAAAGGTGTAGGCTTGCAGGACAACTGAAACAATAGACCAAATATTGCAGAAGGAAATAGAGGTCAAGGAAAAGGATGCAACAATGAAGGAGACCTTCGAAGCATTCATGGCACACTAGAAATAGGCTGGAGTGGCTGCGGACGATTGACAGGTGACTGTTGGGGGCCTATTGGAGAGGAATTTTGGACAAGTTTTGGGATCTGGGTCGAAGATTAAAAGTCAGTTGGAAGATGGACCAAAGCACGTGACGAAATTAGACTTCAAGGAGTTAGAGAGCGTGACAGAGTAGCACACAAAAGGAGGAAAATGGTTATAAACCATTGGGGTTTTGGGGACACTTTGTCCACTTTTGTAACAGGTTTTTGGGGGACACTTTGTCCAATTTTTTGATAGGATTATCCCTATTTTTATGTATAAAAATGTAAAAGGAAGAGAGATATGGAGGATGGGTGTGTGTACGTAAGTTCCTAGTGCTTTTGGGTAAGGGAGTTGAGCGAAGGAATAAATATGAGGTATGATTAAGGAGTGAACTCGCATTGCCGCATAACAACTAGGTAGGTTTGGGATGAGGTTATTGTTGCATATCTTATAGCGTAGTGCACAGTTGTAAGAGAAATATCAATGAATAATAATAGAAACCAGTCGTTGTGGATGTAACCCAAGTTGGGTGAACCACGTAAATCTGTGTGTTGTATTATCACCACCCGTTATGATGTCTAATGTTATGGTGTGAATGTATTGTTTATTTATGATGTTATAATGTCGTGAAATGAAATATATAATAACTAAATAAATTTCAATGAGAGAATGTCACGTTCAGACTAGGTTGAATGTTGATTAACTATTAATTAATGAGAACTACACACATGAGTAAATGAGAGGTTGAATGCCTTGCTTCCCCTCAACACTGTAGAACCTTGGTTCTTGCAGCCCCTCTAGATTCCTCAGGTGAGACCTCACTTTCTGTATAGGTGATGTCGAAAGGGCCGTTGTTTAAGGGTTTTGTTGGTATTTGAATGATTAACCCCATGTCTGCCCTCTGCACGCCAACATGGGCCTGGGTGTATTTCAGAGATTTTTTCTCATTCCTTCAGCAGGAAGACCAACTTTCCTATGGAAGGCAAATGTATCTTATTGTAATTACCTGCCATCACATAACCTCGTGCTTAAGAAGGCTTGTGCGTGATTGAAGATGCAGGTTGTCAATCCCATGTGTTATTGAAGAAATGGGTTGTTAGGACCGTGTGTTATTGAAGAAGCGGGTTTTCAGACCCGTGTTTATCAAAGAAGCGAGTTGTAAAGATTGTGTTTGTCGAAGAAGTGGGTTGTCAAGCCCGTGAGCATTCTCTCCAGGCGAGAGAGATGATGGGAATTGCTTCCCAAGGTGCCCGATTGCAGCTACAGGGCCCTGGGACTTCCTTTCTAACCTGTTGATGAAGCCCTGGAAGGGAAGTTTGATAGCCAAAGGACTATTGAGTAGAGAAGGAGCATACTTCCTGAGGTAGGACATGCATGCGGGGAATGAGGGATTGTAGTCTATTTGTTGGGGGTGACACCTTTTTTTGAGTGTTTTGACTATGGATAGGACTTAGCTTGGCTTAGGAATCCTTTTCCCAGGTGGAGTTTTAGCTCAAGCTCGAGGGTGACTTGCCGCTGAGAGTTTATGAGCGGTAGATTCTATGGATGGGAGGAACGTCTGAGGTCTGTGCGCAGTTGGTGGATTACAACAAAAGATAAGTGTATTCTTATGTGTATTATTCTCTAAGTAATTGCATATACATGTTAAATATATTATGTGTTACAGTTGTATATATGTATTTGTGCATGGGATATATATGTTGTAGAACTTCATGTTTGTTGCATATGCATGACATGGAGCATGTCAATTTATATGTGTTTATATATATTGTTCAACTTGTGAATGCTTATGTTATTTATGTTTATGGAATTGGTACATAATTATGTTGGGTTGTGCATGTATTGTTAGTTTTTCATAATTGTTGTAGATGTAGAGCATGGTAGTTATTAAGTGTTTCCTGTTAGATAATTTCAAGATAACGATTATGGGATTCTGAGGAAAGGCTAGAATCATCACACGCACAAAGTGGAATCAGTCTGTGCGTGAAAATGGGAAAGATCTTGTGTGCAACATAGGAATGATTGCACGCACAATTGTATTATGAGTTTAGTCCATTGTTATAGTCGCTATCTTGTTAAGTAACTTCAACAATAATCGTGTGGGTTCTAGTGCGAAGATAAAAACATCGTGCATGTTGAGGTACAATCAACACGACCGACACAATGACGCTTGAGCGCACATATTTGCTAAGACACAGTTGTTGCATGCGTTACGAGACCGATTGCGCACACTAGGAAAACATAGTTGGGAGTAGCACAAGGCCAGTCGTGCGCGTTGTTGGTTTCAATGAGTTGCTTCTGTAGAAGAAAGAATTGATATCAAAGATTTATTTAGTGAAGTTGCGGTGGTGGAGACTTTACAATGTGGTAATGGGACTCAGCTAGGAGGCTAGATACGTTACAAAGTGGTATTAGAGATCAAAATTTGATGTGGGGATGTTACATTGAGAATGACGTGAAGGAAAACATATAACAAGGAAACACACAAAGATATTGCAAGAAACACAGTAATACAGTTAAACTCAGATTCTATCAACGACTATCTAAAATAGAATAGATTGTAAAATGAAAAGCACACAAGCTAGCTAGAATGGTGTTAGCTTATCTCTAAAGATAAAGATGTGATGACTACGCTCATTTGCAAGAAGTTGATTACAAAGAGGTCAAAAATGATTTTTAACATAAAGCATCGATGAGAAAACCTTAAAAATCCAAAACCCTAACCGCAAAAGATGAAACACCAAAAGGTTTATGGGACCTGATGTGGTTAGTTGATACGTCCACTTCCCGAGGGCACAAATTTTGCATACAATATTCATTTGGGGTGCTTGGTACCCCATCGGAAAGGTCTAGCCAAGGAATACACATTCTGTTTGGTCTAGCATTTTCCTTTCACTACATGACAAGCGTTGTCGAGCCAAAAAACGTTGTTTAGGGCCTCAAAACGTCCCTGAAAGTTTGGGACCCAAAAAACTGTAGAAAACTGCCAAGATGTGGAACCATTATGAATTAGTGGAATAGGTGGGTGGCCACCAGTATCCACCTGGATCATAGACATTGATAAATTTAGGGGATGGAAGCATGGGAAAAATCCCCATTTTCCATAAGGACTCTGGGTTTTAGAGAGGTGGCATATTTTCCCATACATCACCTTTGTTATTTAGTTCTCCTCGAATGTGGAAGAACTTTACCCTGACAAACTGAGACAATATATGTCTGATTCTCTCAATGATTCCTTTAAATTTGATCCCTCCAGGATTATATTGATTTATGACTACCCTGATAATGGTCATAGAGTCCTTGAAGAGAATTAATTCCATTATTCCTAAAGTTATAGCTATGGTGAGCCCATGCCACAATGAATATGATTCCTGCAGGTTATTTGAAACTTCCCCTAACCCCTAGGCATAATGCTCTATATTTTCCCCTAGGATCATGAAGACTTGCAATACCAATACTTGTTAGTTGTCATTTCCATAAGTCAAAACTTTAATGTGCTCAATTGGCAAATTATCTAGGAGTCAAAAAGTGTTCATATGTACCCAATGTATTTTATTTTTATTTTATTTGTTAATAATAAAAAGTAAAAGCCACATAGATGACGAAATTTTTCATATCAATATCGTATGCTGAATAAAAAATTGGAAATAATTGATTTAAAAAAATTGAAAAACTAATTTATTATTTTAAACAAACAAGAAAACAAGATTAAGGACATTTTTTTTAAAACATTACAAAACTTCATCCAAATTTATTTATTAATTTAATGTATGGAGAAATTATTATTCTGTTCTACTTATCTACTAGTGTGGATGTATAGGAAGAATGTGTCATTCAATGATCAAATTTGAAGGTCTATTCCTAATTTCAATTTGAAGGGTATATATTCATCAAACCCTTCTTCCATGTTGAAAGTTGCAAAAGTAGTTATACTTAAATTGAAAATTGAAAATAGTGAACTAAATACACACTTCATAAAGGAACGATAAATAAAAAATGACCCTTTCAGTCTTTTACAATGCAAATTAACCAACCACTAAATAAATAAGTTGTGATACCAATCAACTAATCATAGCATGCTTTGTAATTTAAAATGTGGTCGTGCCATGGGATTAAAAAATCCATAAAAACATAGGTACTTATTTCAGTGAAGTTAAGGGTTAGAAATCACAACATAAAGCTTCTCACATCATGCCAATTTTTGTGGAATCCCTATAATAGAGGATTTGTTATGTGTATCGATGTGATGGTCGAGCATTGCATCTTGGATTCATATCTTGTGCATATCACAAAGCATGTTCAACCATGGGAGTCAATGCCATTTAAAATCCTAATTAGTATGTTTGGTATGTTTATTGTGGATCTCATTAGCAAAGAAAAAATTGTATGAGACCTTGAGGCCTTTGCCAAAGAGAGAGAATTCTACCAAAACACTATATTAGACTACGATACAACTTGTTTACTTTATGACCCTTTAGGAATATGCAAATTTAACATGATTGCATCCATCGTTGATTATTTAGTTTAATATGTTTGTGATTTGGAGCTTGGTGAGATCCATACAAGCAAGAGCTAAAGGAAATTGTTAATCAAGACCACAAAGTCTATTAAATTCTTATTAAAGATATTGATTGTTCACTTTATCTCCCGATCCACGCAAAATGTCTATTAGAGTGGATGTTAGAGCATAATCTCTATTGAATTGAGTAGATTTGATGGTAAAAACAATTCTATTACTTTCTACATAGCATGCTTCATAATTTCACCCATGATTGAAATTTTTGCTCCAATTATTCAAGGATGTAAATGATACATCTCATGAATCTTGGACTTGGGATGAGGCCCATGAAAAGACTCATGAATCTTGGACTTGGGATGAGGCCCATGAAAAGAGAGCTTTGGAGGCATTCTCAAAATAATTGACAAGGAGAAGTATCATGGAACAAATGACAATGTTGAACAAACATGTGAGGATTTGATGATGCACACAATTGAATGAACATAATCACAATTCTCACAACTGTGATCACAACTTTAGGTTTCGTTATGTTAAGAAAGTCCATTTTGTGTAGGTCCATATCTAAACTTAATCAAGGACATCCATGTTTAAAATTTTCACTTAGTTTGATACAATTTTTAATCCCAAACATAATATTTAATAGACTTGTGTGTGAAACAAAAAAAAAGTACTCCTAATGGCAAGATATGGTTATTAAACACATTAAGTTTGAATAAAAAATGACATGCCAAATATCAAACCAGAAGGATGAACAATGCTTATAACACATGATTTTAAGTGAAAATTAAAAAAAAAACAAATTGTCATAGCCTTCATTAAATAACACTTAAAATTATAAGTATACCAAAATAAAATGATATAATTGTGTCTACAAGTTTTATGATGAATTAATGTTGTATAAGGATACATCATACCAATAAGCTTTATAATGGATTATTGTTGTGTAAAGGTACATCATACTAATAAAAGTATATATAAAAGGGAAAAAGTATCAATATGATTTTGATGCTAAAAGTAGTAAAGGATGTTGAATCCTTAATCTTTTTCCAGATTCACATTTAACAAAGAGGATACAATGTCAATTGTGTAATTATAATTTTGAAATCAAGATATTAATAAATTAATAAATTGTGAAAATTAATCCTTTTAAAATTTTATAAATATTTGTTGTGTTTCCTAAAAAAAATATATATATATATTTTTTTTAATAATGATTTTTCAAAAATGTTTGATTTTTTAAATGAACATCATTAACTATGCTATGATTATTGCCCACATGAATTGAGATATATTTTCAACTACTGCTTAACGTACAATTTTAAATGCTTAAGTCGCACTTGTACATCTATATTTGTATCGTAAGATTCAAGTCAAAGTCATTAATAAACTACTAATGCTACAAATAGATAGTAAGTACTATTGTCGTGTGTGCACATGAATTGGTATACCTATTCAACTATTGCTAAACCTACAATGTTAAATGTTGAAGTCGCTATTGTACATTTAAGATGGTGAAATCAATACACATTAAACGTTTTATAAGTTAAACTCAAATCAATTGGGTTCCTATATGTTAGTTAAAATTATAATTATTTATGGAGATTCATATAGTCTAGCAATAAGTATCAAGTAATACAATATTAATTGTTTTGCAGTTAGGAATGTGCTTTTTTGGATTCAAAATTATTTTTAATTTAAAATTATTTTTGATTTAATAAATACACATTTTAATATACAAAGCACAAAACATTATCAAGTTATACAATATTAATTGTTTTGCAGTTGGAATGTGCTTTTTTGGATTCAAAATTATTTTTAATTTAAAATTATTTTTGATTTAATAAATACACATTTTAATATACAAAACATTAGTACTTTATAACTAAATACTTATGCTTTGTTTACCAATTCATATATAATTAATATTAGGTATTGTCTAATTGTTCTACGTTTTTGTCTGTAAATCTTCACCAAATTACAATTTTTTGTTATTTAAATTGCATTTCTAATGTAGAAATGGATTCACCCTGTTGAAAAGCACTTCAATTATATAGAAATAACCACTCCAATCTGTAGATTCAACAATTTCTAGTTAAATTTATAGCAAATATCCTATAAAATTATCCATAAAAAAGAACAAAAACTTAAAACAATTAAACTAAACGAAAATTTCATATAAAATAAAAATTTATATAATTTTTTCTTTTTCAAATAGATTTTTTATATAAATAATAACCATAATAATAACTACTCCACTACAATGTATCTCCTCACAAATCTAACACAAAAAAATCTTAAAATTCCTCTTATTCATTCCTCCTACTCAATTCATTCATGTAGATTAAAAAATATATATTTTAATTCTATATACATGAACATGAAACAAGTGCGTCTCAATTCCAAAGTATTGAGTTATGCACTCTATGTATCACATGTATTTAGTTGGAGTTATTAGTCACTATTAGTAATCGATTTTTTAATCTATGCAATTAAACCAATTAAAAAAAGTCATTTTATCCAAAGTTTTTACGGATCGATATAATTTTCTATCTCAAATATTATTTTTAGTCTTAACTTTTTGGTTGTAGGTCTTATTTGGCCTTTTCCCGGGGCAAAAACTCTACATTATATAGGAACATCTTACTTTAACGTACACATTTGCATGTTAATTGTTCAGAAATGAAGTAATGCTAGAACCAAGTCTAGCATTACTTCTTGACATTTCTTGACATTAAATGTTTGTATTCAATATTTTCTCCAAGTCCATAGCCTATAGCGCATTTACTGTGGAGCTTCCAACTACACCACCATGCATGAAAACATGTCGGTTGGATTCCACGCAACGTCTATTCCCATTCCTGTCTTTCAACTCTCTATTTCCTCTATCTTCCACGCAACGTTTGCACTTTAGGTGGCCAACGCTTATCCATTAAATCCTTCCAGCCATCTCCTACTTCTCCATTAAACCTTCTTTCAACCATCTCCATTAAATCCTTCCATCCATCTCCTGCTTCGCCATTAAAGCTTCTTCCAACCATTTCCTTTTAATTACGATATTGATTTTGATTTAAAGACAAATTTGAACAAATGCACAACGTTTCCAAGTACATTACATTGTTTTAAAGGAATTTTTCAATCACCGTTTAGATAATGGCTTCTCTCTCTCTCTCTCTCTCTCTATATATATATATATATATATATATATATATATATATATATATATATATATATATATATATATATATATATANGCATTGTCTGTATATATCACATATTCCATAGTAAAGTTTTCTTATCATAGATTAAATTTCACAGTAAATACAAACTAACTTTTTATAGTAAATAAATTTGTTGTCTGCATTTTGAACAAAGAATGAAGGAAAACATATTACCTCCGAATAAAAAAATTATGGTTAAGATGGCTTTGAAAATCTATAATCTTTGTCTTAGAAAATGTCTCTCTACATATGAGAGAGTCCATAGCTAAGTTTTCATTTTCTGTCCTGGTACTCTTTGGTTGGAGTTGTTTGTTGTGTCATTATTATTGTTGTTCTTTGACCCAATTTGTTATTGATGCATTTCTTTACCTACCCTATCCAGAAAAAAAATTATGTTGATTCTATAACGAGCTATCAAATTTGTTACTTAGAAAATTGAAAGATTGACTATGGATTTTTTAAAAAGAAAGAATAACATCAATTTTCCACTAGATATGGATCTCATTCCTATAATGATATCCCTCAATATTTATAATATCCTTAACTATTGAATATATTCCTAACTATTGAATTCATAATCTCCACTGCCAAGAAAAGATTGCAAAAGAAGTTATACTTACTTGGCACATCCACGGTGAAGACATGGGCATTGGTGGTTTCTTTCCAATCTACTTGGATCAGAGCACCAACCTCAATGTCTTTGGGTTATACTTCTTCTAAGAGATTTTCACTACTGACCGATATCAGGTCCGAATAAAGTCCAAGAGATGTAACTCTTATATGAAATCCTCATTGAGGGTTTTTAGTCGTTGAGATTTATCATGTGAAGTACCTGCATAATTTTTTGAGTCACGTTAATGGATTACTGATAAATGCGCCAATGGATAACTGATAAATGCATGATATGTAGAGGGAATTCCCTAAAGAAATATCCAACAAAAGGAAGATAGTCTGTCGGAACCGCCTATCTCCTCGTCGAAGGAAAAACCCAACACTTATATTCTATTTGGATCAAGTGCCTTCCTTTAATCTTGAGGGTTGTGTTTCAATTCCCCTACCACCTAAGGTATGGAAATAATTTCGAAGGGAAACCCTGGGCTAGTTATGGATATATTTTCTTTCTGAACAGATGGGTTACTAGACCTTGTCCCTTGGTGAATCGAACCCCCACAAAACAGAAGGTGTTTGGCTGACATTCCTATGAATATCCTTATTGAGTTGAGCGCTGGCTCAAAGCGACTTCGGTTAGAAGCATTGATGAAAGCATGCAACGCTCTTGCCAATTCTAGGAAGAGTTGTTGTTTCACTTGGGTGATTCACCTGTTGGAGAAAGATATGAAAGAGAAGGATGGTGGGTTGGTGGCCCAACTCCAATATTGTAACAGGTTGAACCAAACCCCGTTTCACCCCTAGTTTACCAATCCCTTGGTACAACCACACAAAGATCAAGCACATACAGAGGAACATACCCCATGAGGGTAGGTTACGCACAAGTTATCCAGTGAATCGATTCTATGTCATTTGGGGTTCTAAGGGAGAATCTACGAGGAGGTAAATAAAAAAAGTGTGTATAGTTTACCTGGTCATATAAACAAAGGAAAAGACTTCTTCGACTGCACTAGTCAAATGGGAAAAAGAATTGATAGTAGTCCCATCGCTACTATTTACGTCTAAGAAAATGTGTGCACAACAAACGTTGTTCGGCTTGGAAAAGGATCATCTTACTATTGTTGTCATTGCCTCTTCAGTGTATGGTACCCTGCTTTCATCATCCTCGATTTCGCTTGGGATTTCATCCTCGCCTTCATCATCATCGTCTGGTTCTAGTTGCAATAGAGCCCATTCAGAGCTAGTAGCTCGGGTTTATCAACATGGAAGTCAAGGATGATTTTAGGGGATAAATTTCGCTCATGGGCTAATTTTCCATGGTTTTTCCAAAAACGAGATTCATTATTTTAAAAATAATTCGCCCAAATTCTATAGGATAAAATTATTTTTCCTTAAAAATCGCCAAAATTTTATAAAAACTATATAAAATCCTTAGAAATTTGAATATTTTTACAAAATATTGCCAAACATTTATAGTTGGCATATGAGGGATTAGTAGGATTTGCCAAGGTTTCTACATTTTAAAATAAATTTCCATCCTTAAAATCATCCCTGGTGGAAGCCATACACTGAAATGTGGAACGTGGAAGCTGTGCACTAAATCCAAGACATCAATAACAAAAACTTGAAAGCCATGCACTGTGCCATGAACTGTGCACAAAATCCAAGACATCAATAACGAGAACTTGGGAGCCATGCATTGTGCCATGGGGAGTGGCGACCCTACAATGAAAACATGACTTGATCTTGAGCCATGTGCCTTAACCTCAGCCGTGAATCACTTTTTCTTCACATTATAATGGCTTTCCCTTCGAGTGCCTGCATCATTGCTTCTCGTCGATTTTCTGCCACTATTGTTTTGCATAATTGAATTGTATTATCAACAATCTTCGTCGATTTTTTGCCACTATTTTTTTGCATAATTGAATTATATTATCAATAATCTTAAATAGGAATTGGATGTTCATATTTTAATCCAACTCATTGCAACACAAATCTTCGAGTCTCACATAAAATAGGCTCTGATTTTTCTGCTCGGGAAACCTCTCTCCTTCTGCCTCTCAGAAGTAGTGAAGTCAAGCAATGACAGCTCTGCCCTGACGACAGGCTTGCCTTGTTTATATGGGCATTAATATAATTTAGTTCCTCCATTATAAATAATGAAATGGTCATGTTTTCTTGAGGTCATGATCACAATATTTTGGGATTACTGCATGTTTTGGTTAATTTTGCGTTAAACATTTGAATATCATCTCATATATCATTTTTCCTACTTACAACATACTCTTTGTTAAGGGTTCCAATTTTTTTTAAAGACTTATGTTTAAGATGGAGGAATGTCAATTTAGGAGTTTGATTGGTTTTGATGTCTTTTAATATTTAATAAATCTATATTAATTAAAAGGTTAATTTGAGTTATTGAACTGTATTATCAACGCTCTTAAATAGGAATTGGATGTTCATATTTTAATTCAACTCATTGCAACACAAATCTTGGAATCTCACATAAAACAGGCTCTGAATTTTCTACTCGGGAAACCTCTCTCCTTCTACCTCTTAGAAGCAATCAAATCAAGCAATGGCAACTCTTCCTTCACGACAGGGACTTGTTGCTCTGCAACTCGCCTTGTTAAAATTACTTTCGGGGACAAAAGCACTGTGTTAGTATTTGCTAAGAGCAGGTTACAACTTTAGTTGTTTTAGTTCTCAATCAATTATGTATTTTATTTTAAAAGGTGAATGGAATTAGTAATCAAAATTTAGAAAAAAAAAATCATCTTTTTCAAATAATTCAAATCTATGATAAAAGGGTAATTAAAAAAAACCTAAAAATTGTAAATTTTTGAAATCACTTTATGTATGAAAAATAATTAATACCATAAAATATCAAAAAAATGATAAGATTTTCAATAATCTATAGATATCCTCACTTCCAATGCTTGGTTGGTCAATAAACATTGTTTCATCACACAATACTTACCTTCTGGCATCTAATCATTAAAATAATCTCTATTTTAGTTAGCTCTTATATATTCCATGATAAGGTGTACCATTCCATAACATTAAATCTATCACATAGGTAACACCTATATAAATATCCTACCATAGTATTGGTGTATGCACTATTTTATGTGTCACTTAATGAAAGCTTCCCAAGGAAGCTTAGACACCTTGTCTTTGTGAATCCCCACTTGAATTCATGTGTTATGAGAATTGTCGATTCTTGTCAATATGAGAATTGACATTGTATTTAGTTTACATACTTCATGTTTTTGAATCCCACACTTGTCATAATGCAATTTGCTTTGTTATCTTTTCCTCCAACACTTGCCATAATAACATTTCCTCTGTTATCTTTTCCTCCACTCTTGACTCGAAAAAATCCAGAACAATTAGTTGTAGGCTATGGATTTAAATTGTAATGACATGAGATATTATTAGTAAGCTTGATTACAAATGAGTTGTTGAATGCCAATTTTGAAGAGAAAACAATAGACATTGAGCAAACAAACGGAAATCAAGTCATCTTTTTTTTCTTTTCATGTTCACATATTCCATCTCACTAATAGTATCGAACATATTGATTCATAGTTATTTTATTGCATTCATAATACTATATGTTTACCTATTAAATTCATGATATGGTTATAGCTTTGGTATCTAATATGATTATTATTTCAACACATTTGTGGGCCTCTCAATCACTTAGTATGTAATTCATGGCATCACCACTAATACAATAGATAATGAGAACAAAACACATAACTAAGAGTTGAATGTAAATATTTAAACAATTCACCAATCTTGTACAAGTTTGGCCAAGCTCATCATAAATATAATGCATAACTTTTCTTTGTTTCACATAAAACTATTTAATGATTATGTTTGGGATTGAAAATTCTATTAAGCTTGACTAAATTTTCTAACTTGTATGTTCTTCATTAAATTTAGAAATGAACTTGCACAAAATAAACCTTGTCAACATCACAAAACATGAAATTGAGATTACAATAATGAGAATTGTGATTTTGTCCATTCGATTTATAGTGTTATCAAATCATCGCTCCTTTGATCTC
>ML797514.1:237201-274375 GCA_009831015.1 Picea engelmannii
GCTTGATGTACAACCATATACCAGGGTCCCATGGATAATTGTGGACCATAATGCTGAAGAAGACTGGAGAACCAAGGTCCCATGTAGAAAGGAAAGCCACCATGCTGATGTAGTCCGACCACCATTGTAAGTCAGGGTCCCATGTCCAAGTGCTCATGTGAACTCCTCGTGGAAGATTTTGGAACCCAATAACCAACTCAAAATCATGCTCTAAATACTGACACCTGTCATGTGGATCCAAATAAGAATATCCATCCACATAGTGGAAAAGGGTCGTAGCAGAATCTGGAAGGAATAATACCATTGTAGAATATGTAGGATGGAAACTGGTAATAATCATTGCCTCTCAATTTGTCACATTGATGCTCTCTACAGAAGGTGGATTAGAGTCATCAAATAAAATATGAAAGTGGTTGTCATCCCAGAAATGACAACTATCCATATACAATCATCACAATCGGCCTCAAAATCATACCAAACATATATTTCTTGATTATATTCATCCCTGAGGCCCTCCATAAGAAATCTCTCCTGCATGTTATTCAATGAATCTTGAATACTACGAAAACTATCATTGAGACCATCTGTGAGGCTGTCTGTGAGGCTATGTGTGAGGCTGTCTGTGAGGCCATGTACAAATGCATCAAATCTGTCATCCAATGTGTGAAACAATTGGGCTTTGAATGATTCAAGAATTTCTTTCAGGGTTTGAGAGGAAATAACCATCTGAGCACCCTATGAACTCTTCAGTCCTACAACCGTCATGAAAAAGCCCAAAAAATAGACCCAATAAGTTTCGGTAGAAAATCACGGCTTTTTCTGGAAAAACCCTAAAAAACTGCTGAAGTTAAAATGCTCATAACTTCACTTCCCGGACTCCGTTTCAACTGATTTTTTTTTTTAAATTGGATGAAATTGTGAGAGGAACTCAGATCTATAATTTTCTTTGGAAAATTCGGCCTTCAACTGCTACAAAAATATAAAAAAATCACGCTTCCGTCCATAAAAAAAAACCCTGAAAATTCGCAGATTTTCAAACTTCAATATCTTGACTTCCCGAACTCCGTTTCGGACGATTTTTTTTTTCAAATTGGGTGTTTTTCTGAGAGGAACTCAGATATACAACATTTTTCTGCAAATTTTGCATGAAAATATAATGAAAACTTCGAGAATGTCTCGGCCCTCTTTTTTCTTCTCCGAAAAAAAAATCATCAAACCCTTGAGGTAGGGCAACACCATACATGGATCCTATTATGGAAGGGATCCTCTCCTGTTCACTTGACTCTTCGAGAAGGCATCCTACTATTGAGATACTTCTCCAAATACAATATTTTTCTTCATCATATATAGATGCAAAAGTCATCAAGGCAAGGGCATGTGCATGAACACATTTATGCACCAACAGGGCACCAGACAAGAAACCAATCAAGAGGTGCATGGAGGACTACCAGTACTACAGGAAGAGCTCAAGATACAGAAAAAATCCCATGGCAACCTCGACATGATGTAGAGAAAGATAAGGGTGGAAAGGTAGCTTATAGACATCATGTTCGACTTTCATTGGGATGGATGGATGGTCGTACTTGGTAGCAGTTGGCTACATTGCTTAGTCGATCATATTGTATGGTTTCTTCTCATGTTTCGAGGACGAAACATGTGAAGGGGGATGGAATGTAGTATACCTAGGGAGGTAATATGAGGTACCTAGGGAGGTACCCAATGAGAATGTAGTTATGTGTTATTAGTGGAAGTCAATTAATATGTGAGAATGTGGTCATTCAATGTAAGGTGGACTAGGTCCACTATATTAATAAAGGCCCACTATGGTAGTTGGATGTAATAAATGTGAGAAGTCTCTCTAGAAGGTTCCTAGGAGATAGAGAGAGCTATATAAAKAAGTGTAGGCAGTGTAATGAAACATAGTCAAGAATATTGTGATTGTACAAGCAAGGATTGCTTGAGGAGTTTTATCCTTCCATAAGGATTAATATATGGTGTTACCCTACCTCAAGGGTTTTCTCTATTTCTTGTGTTCATGTTATGGTGAATGGTTTATGGTTTATTCTTGGTATTATTGAAGTATATTTGCAGATCTGGTATAGGTACTTAACATGTGCATTGAGAAAGGGCGAAGAATGCATCAGTGAGCCTGAAGAGTTCAGGACTCAAGAAAAGAGTTGTGCAAGGTGTGCACCAGACCAACACTTAACCATTGTTGAGAAGGTCTCGAGGGAGACAAGCACAAGGAGTGCGCTAGAGGTAAAGTATTTTAGAATTTACAAAGCTCAGGAGGAGTAGTGCAAATTGAGCACAAAGACATTGCAAGGTGTGCAAGGGTCAAAAACCATTTCTAGGGTCATGTTATGAAGATAGCGTAGAGTTCGCGTAGTGTGAACCTATTACAAGTTCATAAGCTCAGGGGGAAGAGCGTGGAGTTACCAGAAGGACACTAGAATAAATCTAGAGAAGAAGAGGGTCGAGAGTCTGAGCACGCTTCAAATCTCAAGAGAGAAGCAGCGCAGGTGCGCATAGAGGTGAACTTATTTCAAGTTCCAAATCTCAGGAGGTGTAGTGTAAGTCGAGACCCCAAGTAATTGGGATTGTAGGAGGATCAAAGGTCACAACCTTTGAATCTTATTAAAATCCTTTGTCGGAGGGGAAACTGCTAGGAGAAGCAGGAGGATCAACAACTTCTGTTAGATCAGTTCTGGAGAAGAAACCTGGACCGTTGAATCTTACGTCTAGTCATCAAGAGGAGAGTGCAGAGAGGAAGAAATATCCTAGCCATAGGATCTAAGAGAAGAGGACCAACAACTGTTGGATCCAAGCAAGTGCACGAGACTTAATCCTTTTAAGTGCATAGGAGAGCAAACTAGACGAAGTCTTGAAGTGGATCGAGACCGTCCATCATCGGGAGGGACAGGTGGTGAAATATCTGAAACTCCGTAGCCATAACACTCCGAAAGATTTCAGACGAGGAGAGAGAAAAATTGTCGAAGCTTAGGGAGTTGAAGAATATCCTGGTCGTTAATTGCCAAGAGCAAGTGGCATCAGATCATGCAGTTCAGAGTTCATCTGAGTCGTCCGCCATAGTGGATAGGTGTCACCAGATCTGTCACTTTGGAGGTTTAGTACTCCAGAGGTTTTGTGGAGAGGTGTTTCAAATTTTTCCAAATTCGAGAGCCCGAAAAGATTAGGTTCCTTGATTTGGAGAGAGAGCGGGGACCATTGATCCCTCTCACGTCAATTCCTAACTTCACTAGTTCGAAGTTCAGGAGAATTGTCATGTTATGAATTGAAAAAAATCGGAGCCAAAGCTCCAAAGCACCTTTTGAGTTGGTGCCGAGTCATAGCCCATAGTCATATGTTATTGTTGTCGGGCAAAAAAGAGCCAGAGCCTAAAATATGAACTTGAGGGCACAAAGGGTTAGAGAAAGCTCTGAGATGTTCGGGTCAGCATATGTGTGCACCATGTGAAGTAAGAAAGTCTCGAATTCCTCGGGTATCAACATATTTTCCCACTGATAATGAAGATGGCTACTGAAGGCCATAGGCATGGTTAAGGACAAGACCACCAAAAACTACACAAAGAACAGGTGGATAAGGAGCTCGAGGAGACAAGAGAATAAATGGAGAAGATGATGTTGAAGATGCAACATGCAACACAAGGAGGCTGGAGGTATGAGCAGCCCTTGAGGAGGAAAACAAGGTGGCCTATCCAACATTTGTTGGCCATGAGGCAACAACAAGTACTGAGGAGGTGGTTGAGGCAGGATGAAACCCTCACTGACACAGAGGAGCAAGTTTGCATTTGCAGGTTAGAAGTTGGAGAGAACCTTAGTGAAGAGGAGGAGAAGAGATCAACTAGAGATATCATGAGATACCAGGAGGGCAGAAGTGAAAATTCAAATTGCCAGGCAGGTAATAAAGACAGATTCGATGAAGATCTCATAAACTTCCAGGAGGGCAGAGGATAAATCCCAGATTTCTAGGTGGGAAAGGGAGATGAAATGGGATTGTTTAAGGGTCTCATGAGATCAGTGAAAAGTTCATATCAGCAAGGAAGGATGACAAGTGAAAGGGAGGAAGGAGAAATGCCTCATTTGTGTGAAGCTTCATATGGGGTTACAATCCATGTGAATGAAGATGATGAGAAGTTAAATACTTCCACCATCCAGGAGGAGGATCATAGGAGTGTTATGATCATTGGGAGAATCATAATATTCCTGCTAGGTAGCCAAGTAGAGGATAGCATGTGTGTTGCAAGTACATCAACAAAAAGACAACCAACAATTGTGACTATCATAGAGGAGAAGAAGGAGAAGGTACTGATGTCTTCCCCAGTAGAAGAAGGAGAGGAGCATTCGGGTCAGATGCTCACTTAGTGGGATAAATAGTTGGAGATGTTGGAGGATTGGATGAACAATCCAGAACCATAAGGAGACTTCCAGGAGACAGTAATGCCAGATGAAGAATAATTTCAATAGGAGGAGCAACTGGATGAAGCCGGACTTGTTCTAGCACAAGAAGATACATAGTAGTTGGCATAAGTTAAATTGTCAGAGGATACAATTGGGAAGGAGATCAGTGAGGAGGCTGCATAAGTTGAACCTACAGTGGAGTGGAAAGTCGAGGCGACAAGAGATAAAATCAACATGGCAGGTTAGATTAATCTTCCCATTGACCTTTGTGAAGAGAAGATTCAGCAGTAGAGCAGGGTGCAAAAGAAGAGCCAGCGCATGAGACAACTGGATGAGGTGGTAGAGAAGATAAGGAGGTTGAAATTAGAGTCAATGTAGGAGATATTCATCCGAGGAAATGTGAACAGAGGGGGACCTATAGAAGCAGGGAATAAACAACAGTAACATAATAGAGGAGTAGGTGGGCATCTCCAAACAGAAGTTTGGGATCCAAGAGGATTTCAACAGTTGAGCAGAGGAACTCATGAGTAGGATCTCATGATTTTTCTAGTAGTGGAGTATGATGCAGGAGCATCCTTTCCACCTCAGCATGCACCAACAATGTAGCACATGATCACACATTCAAGAGGGAGAAAGAGGCACCAACCCTCTCATTTTGCCTTGAATTTTAAATATTCAATGTAATTTAATTGTAATAAATTTCTGTAAGGCTGGAGTAAAGATGAGTTGGCCTTTGTACAAGTTGTAGATAGAGTTGTATTTAATAGGATTTAGTTGTACAGATCTTGAGCTTGGCCCCAGATCTGAAAATGTCAATGCAAATTTAATAAAATTTAATGAGGTTAGGTGTGTTGGAGGGAAGGCTCGAGGAGCCCCTCTTTTGTAAAAGATATCTTGTATCGAAATTCATTAGTGTGAGGAGATTGAGTGAGAGGAGAGATCAAGAGAGGAAAAGAGAATTGAGACTTTGTTGTAGTCTGAATCTTTGTACACATTGTAATTGACATTCATAGATTAATAGAAAGAGCAGTTTTTCCTGCCTATGGGTTTTCTATGCCCGTGTTCATAGTTTAATGAATGTTTGTGAATGTTGTCTGTGTGTCTTTATATGTTGTATATGTATGTATGTTTCAATTGTAGGAGTAAGATAGAATCGACTATTTGTCTGTGAGTTTGTTTGAGAATTTTGGGTTCTTTAGGCTAGTGTAGGGAGTACACGATAGAGCGTTGAAACCTCTATAGCCAACAGAAGGAGTGTGCTTCTGAATTATGCTTCGATTTCATAAGAGAATGTTCGAGGAGGGCACACCATAATAATATCAATCTCAAAAGGAGCCTCGAAGTTACTGAACACTCTAGAGGAAAGCATGTGCAGAGAAAGTACAACTAGATTTATTGAACACTTTGTAAGTTCTGCAAGGAGCGCATTGGCCAGGAAGTTGCCAGGAGGGAACCATGAACCCTTTGGAGAATAAAGGGATAGAGACTGTTGAGGTTGAGCCATATTAAAATATCAAAAGAAACAATTTTTTTGAATATTTTGTCAGCTCAACAAGGAGTGCTTCGAGCGAGTGCAAGGAGTGCACAAGAGAACTCTGTTTAGAGCTTTGTGAGAGAAGAGTGTCAGAGAAGACACCCCAGAGTTGATAAACACTCTGGTACCCAGTTAAAGGAATAAGTACTTCAAATTTGTTGAATACTCTGAAGTAAGGCTCAACGAGGAATGCTTTGAGCAGATGTAAGAAGTGCACAGAGCCAACACATTTCTGAAGTGTTGGAAATATTGAGGAGAACCAGAGTTGTGAACACTTTGGGGAAGAGCTTTGCAAGTGTGCATTGAGCAGGGGTGAAGAATGCATCAGTGAGCCTGAAGAGTTCAAGACTCAAGAAAATATATGTGCAAGGTGTGCACTAGGCCAACACTTAGACCAGTGTTGAGAAGGTATTGAGGGAGACAAGCACAAGGAGTGCACTAGAGGTAAAGTATTTCATAATTTACAAAGCTCAGGAGGAGTAGTGCAATTGAGGAAAAAGACTCTGCAAGGTGTGCAGAGGTCAAAAACCATTTTTAGGGTCAGATTCTGAAGACAACACAGAGTTCTCATAGTGTGAACCTATTCCAAGTTCATAAGCTCAGGGGGAAGAGCGTAGATTTTCAAGGAGGACACTAGAAGACATCTGGAGAAGAAGAGGGTAGAGACCCTTAGTAGTCTGAGCACACTTCAAAGCTTAGGAGAGAAGCAACATAGGTGTGCACAGAGGAAAACTTATTTCAAGTTCCAAATCTCAGGAGTTGTAGTGCAAGTCGAGACCCCAAGCAGTCGAGCTCACAGGAGGATCAAAGGTCATGGCCTTTGAATCTTCTTAAAATTATTTTTCGGAGGGAAAACTACTAGGAGAATTAGGAGGAACAACAACTGTCGTTAGATCATATGTGGAGAAGATTCTTGGACCGTTGAATCTTACGTCCAGTCATCAGGAGGAGCACGTGGAGAGGACAAAATATCCTAGCCATAGGATCTAAGAGTAGAGGACCAACAACCGTTGGATCCAAGTAAGTGCACGAGACTTAATCCATTTAATTGCAAAGGAGAGCGGACTAGCCAAAGTCTTGCAGTCTCGAAGTGGATCGAGACCATCCATCGTCAGGAGGGACATGTGGCGAAATATCTAAAACTCTGGAGCCATAACACTCCGAAAGATTTCAGATGAAGAGAAAGAAAAATTGTCGAAGCTCAAGGAGCCGAAGCATATCCTGGCCATTAATCAACAAGAGCATGTGGCATCAAATCATGCAGTTCAGAGTTCATTTGAGTCCTCCACCATAGTGGGCAGTTGTCACCATATCTGTCACTTCGAAGGTTTACTACTCCATAGGTTTTGTGGAGAGTTGTTTCAGATTTCTCCAAATCCGAGAGCTTGAAAAGATTAGGGTTGTTGATTTGGAGAGAGACCGGGGACCATTGATCCATATCACATCAATTCATAACTTCTTCGGTTCAGATTTTAGGAGAATTGGCATGTTATCGATTGAAAACACTCGGAGCCAAAACTACAAAGCACCTTTTGAGTTGACGCCCAGTCATAGCCCGCATTCATATGTTATCGCCATCGCGGGGAAAAGAGCCAGAGCCTGAAAGCTGAACTTGAGGGAACATAGGGTTAGAGAAAGTTCCCGAGAGGTTTGGGTTAGCACAGACATGCACCAGGTGAAGTAAGAAAGTCTCGAATTCCTCGGGTATCATCAGATTTTCCCACTGGTTGGCACAAGGTCTCTTAGAAGGACTCTGTGAAGGGTTGAGGATCCCCATTCGCTGTTTCAAGAATGAGGAAGAAACCAGAGGCTCGTGGAAAAGGTTTTGGGGCTCAACAAGAGCCTGAGAGTCAATTCGAATCCATCCTTTTGAACGATCCTAGACCGGGAGGTCGAGCAGACCCTGGGAGAGGCAGGGGGTTTGCAACAAGTGGTATCAGAGCCTAGAATTTGAATTCTGTAGGAAGAAGGTGAAGGAGATAGTCTGATACAATCAAGTGGTATCAGAGCCATAATTTAAGCTCTCTGTGCGAAGATCTTCTTGAAAAGTGTTCAACAGACATATGACAACCAGGTGGGCTACAAGAGAAAGATGGAGGTGTTTTCATTTGCAGAGTAGACAACAAATAATCAGGTGGGGTAAGCCAGAAGAACCAGTCATGTTCTTGGAGGAAGAGAATGAAGATGGCTACTAAAGGCCAAAGGCATGGTCAAGGAAAAGAATGCCATCAGTTACACAATAATTAACAAGAATTACAAGTTTTTATAAAGAATAATCTGAGATAGTGAAGGACACCGGTACTTTTTAGAGCACCAACTCTAGGAGACACAAATCCCCTTCTTAACCAACCATAGGAAGCACCAACTCCCTTGTTTTAGGGCACCAACCCTAGAAAACACCAACTCCCTTGTCTTTAGGGAACCAACCCTAGGAAGCACCAACTCCCTTGTTTTTAGGGCACCAACCCTAGGAAGCACCAACTCCATTTTATTCACACTTTACTTAGTAAATGATGTGAATCCTTCCTTGTTCCTCCCTTCCTCCCTCACTACATAAGTATCATCCGTTCTTCTTATTTGGACTCTGCTTCTTGTTGGCACAGGGGTAGACCCAGGGTTTATCTCCAAGAGCGCACCAGCAAGTCCTAACTACTGGCCCTTTCAGCAACACCTGCAAAGTAGATGCAATCTCACTCGAAGTAGCTATGGGGGGTTGTAGAACATAGATGCCTACAACCAAAGAGAATACCAAGTGGATCTAATACAAGAGAAATACAACATTTATATATCACTTACCAGTCCAAATCTACTCCACACAACTAACTATCAGATCTAACACAATAATGCAAATAACAATATATCAAATGACAAAGAACATAGAATCAATCACACACACAACACAAGATATACATGGTTCACCCTCTCTCTAGGGATATGTACACATAAATGTGCTTTATAATATATTAATATGTAGCATACAGTTCTTTTCTATGCTCTTAGCTAGTAGATCTTCTTTCTTTCACTCCCCTTCTTGCGCACCCAGCTGGAAGACTGATCTTCACACCCAACTGAATATCTTACAATACTAGAAGGCTCTACGCTCAGTACTTCTCTCTCACACAATCATACTCACTCGGTCACACAATAGTAATGAATCCTCAACCAACTTAGTACCAACAATAAAAACAACAACAATAACCCATCCCAGGTCCTTTAGGCCTTTATTTATACATTACAATAGCTCACCGACAGCCTTAGGTCGAGACCTAAGTGTCAAAACCCTAGATACAAAAAACCTAGGTGTCTAAAACCCTAGGTCAACTTGACCCGTGTTTTCAGGGCTTCGCCAGCCTGTCTTTCCTTCCTTCTCCTATGGTGCTCCAAAGCATCCAACGATGGATTTTTCTGCTTGCTGAGCTGTCCATGATCCATCTTCCTTGCTGATCTGTCATCCTCAATCTCTACGTCCAACGTCTTGCTTTCTCTTACTTCGCTCCAACTTTTCTACTCTTTTTCTTACTTCGACCCAATAACAGACACTATGTCTTCCGCGCAGTTCACATTTTTCCTTTTCTTCCTTGATCTTCGCTTGCTTCCATAACCAAGGGCCAACAACCCCCCAAAACTCACTTGTGACTTGTTCTGAGGCACTTCAGATCTGATCCCTCTGCTTTGCTTTGTATTCAGACTATGTAGGGCAGCCTTTGCTTCCATCTCTAGTCCTCCCTTCCTTCCTTGTGCAAACTGTCTTTTCTGTGTCTGGTACCCAGTTTCAACTGCACCTGGTACCTAGACCCTTTTCCTCATGATTTTACTACGAGCGACGAGGAAGCTGGTTGTCATAGTACAACTTCAACCAGCTTCCATTCACCAAACCTTCCTTCCATTCTCCATTCAAAGTCTTCAACTATGCAACTCCTCCTTCTGTAATATAGGCGAACTCATATGGCCCAAGCCAATGTGTTCTGAACTTCGCAGGATTCTTCATGAACTTACTGTCATGTACTAGTACCAGATCACCTTGTCTAAATACCTTCTTCTTGATGTGTCTATCGTGGTATGCCTTCTCTCTTTCCTTCTGAACTTGCTGGTGAAATCCTGTAATGAATAAGACTACTTCCAGTTCGACCAACTACGCAAGCCTCTCAACTATCCTTGTAGATACTTCGTACATTTCATTCTGCTAGTTCTCCAATGCTTCTTTTGAATCTGAGGAACATGCATTGTCACTTCACCAACTCAAATTTCCATTAGCCATAGGATTATTGTAATCCTGTTGTCTGGTTGTTAATTTATATATGTTTTCTAGTTCATATGCACGGTATTCTTCTCTGATGGGCTCTGTGTATCACTGACCTTCATCAGGATCTAAAGGTGAAATGACTCTAAGGCCATCTCCTTCAAATGTCATTCGTCTTTTCTTTAAATTGACCACAATGGAATTATTGAAAGCCCAATCAATTCCTAACAACGCAGGGTAAGGACAACTATCATCAACTATCTCAATTACCTCAAAGTCTGCAAATGTCATCACTCCGTCGATGTCCACAGGGACATGTTCCAATCTTCCAAAGGGGCTGATAGCTTTCTGATTAGCCATTCTAAGTCTAATAGGTGAATATATCAACTTAGGTTTTCCCATCAATGCCCAGGTTTTCTTTGTTATGACATTGACCTTCGACCCTAAGTCGAGGACCACATAGCCTATATCATACTCTCCAATCTGAGCATTCAGGTGTAGTTCCTTATTTTTCCTTCTCTTCTTGGATAGTTGATGTATTGATTTATTCAGTAAAGGATCTACCCTTCCCATATCATACTGTCTGACCAAATTTTGCAGTTCTTGTATGTCTCTCTCATCTTTAATCATCTTTATAAATGTATATATGAAACTGACAAGTTTACTTGCCTCTTTTCCATCTTCGAGCGAAGAAGACTGATAAAATGCTAGAGGCATTCCACATTCTATTACTTATGGTCGTGACTTTGATGAAGAACCTTGGTCTCCCCTGAATTCTCTTCTTACCTCCTCGAACATTTGTTTTTCTTTCTTTGCATCAAAAGTTTGTGTCTTCTTTGCAACTTTCCTGACTCCTGATTCTTCTGTAGTCTTTTCTTGGATCATTCTATCCTCTCCTGTAATAGTGCCTCCTCGAGTGATAAAAACGACTCTAGGGTCTTCTTCGCGAGGTTCTACTTTGATTAATTGTATTTGCGGTTTTTGGTGAGGTCCTTGTCTCTCCTAAAGTTTAGCCAACAATGCTGGACATTCCTCAATAACATGATCGAAGGAGTTGCAATAACTGCAAGTGGTACACGGGTTCTGACAATCCCTTTCCAAGTGTCCTGGATGTGCGTAGTTATAACAGATTATCTATCCTCGACCTCGACCCATACCTCCTCCTCGTCCTCTTCCTCAGAATCCACAACGAGGGTTGAAGTTTCCTCTCCCAGGGGTGTTATACTACATAGTGTTTCCTTCTTGCTGTAATTTTCCTTCAATTTTTTTATATATCCCTTGACCTTTCGTGCATGAGGTCATAGGCCTACAATCCATATCATCATGCCCCATGGACTTACAAAACGTGCAATATAAATTTGTGGGTGTCTGCACATATTTTTGCATGTAATAACACTCACTAGGGTGATGTTTATTTCTACATACCTCGCACCAGGGTAGGGTAACTTGCTTCAAGGGGCTCGGAGCTCCAGAGGCCAAGTATTCATGGAATAGGGGACAATGTTCCTTGTCATGGCCTTCTAATTTTCATTTGACACACCACATATATTCTCTCTTGTCCTTTCCTTTGTCTTTCTTCATATCTTCGACCTGCAGAGACAAACTAGTTAGCAGACTCAAGATTTGACTCATACCTGAGCTGGATATTCCATAGGGGTTGATTCTAGCTTCATAGAGATCTCCAGCACCTCAACCTGCGAAGCAATCTTCTTTTTCATTAGAGGAAATCTTATGTGTGGTAAGAGAGAAACAATGAACCATTCCTTGTTCTCCTCATCTGGGATTTGAAAACTCAGATGCCCTGTTAAGGTCTTAAATCTTTGATCGAACTCCCATACCAGTTCAACTATTCTTTGCTTGATTTCTTTTAGTTMTGTAGTGCACTGTTACTCCGACTTGGGTTTCTTGAACTCGACAATMAGTGCATTCTTGATCTCATTCAACGGTTTAGGMTGGGCAATTCCCTTAACAAACTTCATGTACCAGCTCAATGTGCGGTCTCTTAGGGTAGTACTAAACTTAGCTCATTTGACAGATTTGTCGGTGATGTTCTTAATATTCCATACAGATTCGCATAGAAACCAGTGTTGATCAGGATCTTCAGATCCATCTCCTTTGAAGGTGGGTAGCCTCATATCATCTGCCATAGATCTTCCTAGGTTTCCTGACTGAGTAGGTGTTGGGCTACTAGTGACAGTGCTCTGAACGCTYGGGTGAMTCTGATTACTCTAATTKCTTAATGTTTCTGAATCAACAGGAGGAGTGATAGTACTTACTTCAACAATCTGCACAGTTCCTGAAGCTTCTGGCTCTTCCTGGCGAGGTTCTTCAGCTTTCCCTTCCTCTGGCCTAGCAGACTCTGAATGCTCTTCGTYCRTCAKATCCGCCTCTTCTCCACTATAGAAACCCTCATCCCTGTAGTTCTTCTTAAATAGGTTCACAAGAGGAACTTCTCTTAACACTCTCCCACTGCGCGTATGTCCAGCYTTTGTGTCRTTGTCATTGTCTGAGTTCTTGAACATTAGCTCTTCAATCTAGMAGACTACTATATCTTCAAGATGTTCTTCTCATGCAATAACATCTTGATCTTCAACTTCAAAAAATGTAAAAAATTTCCTCTAGGTCCCTTAAAGAAGCACCTCTTTGCTTGGCTATACGATTCTACTCTGTCAACAACAAACTCAGTGATATAACCTCCAATGGTACTATCAAACCAATGATCTACTGCTCTTGACACGACGTTATCAACTCTCTTGACCTTCTTGACCATCACCGATGTCCAAACCATAGGAGGTCTAGATCTGATCTCAAACTAGGTGTCTGCTAACCTAGCTAGCCACTCATATAAATATCTATGGATTCCTTCAAAGAAAATCTTGTGTAAATCAGTAAAGATATATCTTTCCAGCCAATCCTCTGTACTAAGATTAGGGTTCTTGTTCTGGGCTTTAGCGAAGTCCTTTTCTTGATCTTCTATCCACTTCTGAATCTCTCTCTTTCATGAAAAAAACCTTGACATTCCCTTAATAAGATGTCGATCCTGATAACAGAACCATTTGTTAGCATAGGGGCAAACCCATGGTTTAGCTCCAAGAGCGCACCAACAAGTCCTAACTACTGGCTCTTTTGGCAACACCTGCGAAGAAGATGCAGTCTCACCCGAAGTAGTTATGAGGGGGTTGCATGACAGAGATGTATACAACCAAAGGGAATACCAAGTGGATCTAATACAAGAGAAATACAACATTTATATATCACTTACCAGTCCAAATCTACTCCGCACAACTATCTATCAGATCTAACACAGTAATGCAAATAGCAGTATATCAAATGACAATGAACAAAGCATAAATCACACACACAACACAAGATATACATGGTTCACCCTCTCTCTAGGGCTACGTCCACAAAACTGTGCTTTATAATATATTAAGATGTAGCATACACTTCTTGTCTGTGCTCTTAGCTAGCATATCTTATTTCTTCTTCTTTCTTTCTCTCCCCTTCCTGTGCACCCAGCTGCAGGACTGATCTTTGCACCCAGCTGAAGATCTTACAATACCATAAGGCTCTACGCTCAACACTTCTCTCTCCCACAATCATACTCACTCTGTCACACAATAGTAATGAATCCTCAACCAACGTAGTACCAACAATAACAACAACAACAACAACCCATCCCAGGTCCTTTGGGCCTCTATTTATACATTACAATAGCTCACCGAAAGCCTTAGGTCGAGACCTAAGTGTCAAAACCCTAGATACAAAAACCCTAGGTGTCTAAAACCCTAGGTCAACTTGACCCACATTTTTAGGGCTTCACCAACCTGTCTTTCCTTCCTTCTCCCACGGTGCTCCAAATCATCCACCGATGGATTTTTCCGCTTACTGAGTTGTCCATGATCCATCTTCCTTGCTGATCTGACATATTCGATCTCTATGTACAACGTCTTACTTTCTCTTACTTCTCTCCATCTTTTCTGCTCTTTTTCTTACTTTGACCCAGTAACAGTCACTGTGTCTTCCACGCAGTTCACATTTTTCCTTTTCTTCCTTGATCTTCGCTTGCTTCCATAACCAAGGGACAACACTTCTTCTTTCTGATATGGACTTCAGAGAAACTTCTTCTTCATTGTTCTTCCTTACTTATATAGTCTTCCAATTTATGTGAGCATTGAAGCATTGTGTCCCTTTGTTTGGATCATTGCACCTCTTCATTTAAATTAACAATAATAGCATTTGTCTTTTAATTTAGAATTAATATCTCCCTCTATTATTATTCATGCATTAACGTGAAATATTTTCAATTTAGTGAGAGGGATTTTCATAAATATATCACAGGTATGGATCGATTTATTTTAATTTGATCCCATGTCTTTTTATTTTATTTTTAAGCTTCTATTGCGTCCCTAGTTCTCCAACATATCATATTTGAGCTTTTCGATTAGATTTCCAATGCATTGGATGTATTTGATCACTTAATATCAATCAAGATAGAATCCAAATCCTGTTTGGTTCAAAGTTCCTTCATGACAGAGGAAACATTCTTCATATGTATGTTAAAATTCACACAGATGCACTTTCAGGACCTCTATTCCATATGACCATAGGCAATGACTAAGTGCTAATCCAAATGAGTGCTTAATCACTTATCAAGATTGACAGTCACATTTTATTTGCACGTTTAATATGGATGACTCTCGTTCATTTCAGGACTTCGACATTTCAGGACTCATGCTTTTGCAGTCTTCCAACTCTTCCAGATACAATTACGCCGAAGGGTGTATCGACACTCCTTGCTTGATAACCTTCATATGTATAGGAGCTAGGAGCGTAGACTTAGTAAAAAAGGATCTCTCTGGTTATTCGGTTATTCATGACTTCGGCCTTCGACTCTTTAGGTAGTTTTGTTAGTAGGAGAAGTTGGATATCCTCGAAAGTGTACTCCCAAAGTGATGTATCTTATTGATGTCACTTTTGACGTGGCACTAACAGAGTGGCTGCCATGTGCCACCCTGATTCATGACTTTCATATACCTATTGTGCCAACTATACATTGGCACTTGTCACTAGCCGATTGGGCCACATGTCATATTTGTCTTCTGCCACATTTATTACTTCGTGGCTTCTAGATTTTTAGCACTTTTGTACCATCCTTCTATTATTTTTGAAATGTCGAATAGATATACCATCAAATATTTTCAATTGTCTTGATCCTATGGCCTTTGTTTATTCTGGAACTCCAGGGTTCGAGAGTTATTGGTTTATCTGAGTTGTTTATCACTGGAGTAGGTCAAGGTCGGAGTTTACCACCTTCTTCCTTAGTGTGATCTAATGGTTCCAATATTTTCACTGTAGATTAACAGTTGGCGGGAGTTTGTGTCTTCGGGTAAACTTACCTGTTATTGACTCCTTTTCACCGGAGTGGTCAGCGCTAGAGTTGATCACCTGATCCAACGACTCGTGTTGCTCCCAAGGAGATCTTAGATCAACGGTCTGCATGACTTATTTTAATTTGAGACTCTGGGATATTGTGGCTTACACTGTCCTTCCACTAAACTCAATCGAATGGTCAATAATTCCTCTGAAGTCCCTCCTTGATCTAACGGCTAACGAGATCATCCAAAGCTCTTTCTTCAGATATGACGGTTGAGATTTAATCCTTCCTAACATCTGAATTCACCTCGATCTAACGATATTGGATTGTCCCAAAACAAGAATGAACAGATCTTGTGCGTCATCTCTTCTGAGGTTCGATTAATGTTCTTCCTTATGATCTTTGGTTTTATATTGGATTCTTCTACACATCAATGACAATATTGTACCACTGTGTCCAATAGACATCCCAGAAAGAAACAATAAGTTGAAAGGTTCATCCAGTTTCTTGTTGGTAGAGATAAATTATGTTGGATATGGAATTAAAAAAATAATATATTTAATCCATGAAATCTCAGAGATAGCACAGAGCTCAACCACTTTTTCAACAAGGATTATGCATTTAAGAGAGTGTCTCCAAAAGGATCTAGAGAATTACAAAGGTGTTTACAAGGAAGATGTGAGAACATTTTCTGTAGAAGTTTCAAGTTTAAGTGGCACCCACAAAAGAAAATGAACCTTCTCTCTAGTATCTAAATGAAGCAAATCAATGCCTATTGGTTGAAAATAATTACAAATTTAAGATAAATGTTGAATGAGCTAGATGTTGTGAAAATCAAAAGAGATGACCTTTTTCTAAAACTTGTTGATCTCACAAGAGAACATGACGACTCAAATTTATTAATGGATACCATACTTATGTCTAAATATCAACTATTGGATCAAATTGATGCATTAAAAGTTGCATGGGCGAGTGAGTTTGTTGACTCAATAGAATTATCCAAAGATGATTTTGAAAGGTGGCTAGTCCAATACATTAACAAGAATGGTGATATCGAGGACACATTGCACCAAGTATTGACTTAGGAGAAATGGAGAATGAACTAAGTGAGATAAAAACCACGCACAAAATAATGGTTTCTCGGATGAGGGAGTACATTGAATAATGGTTAAGAACATATTTGGTTAAGATCACCAAGATAGATCAAAATGAAGTGATTACAATGGTTATTCCACCTCCATGACAGGAACGACCACCTACATGAATAGACTTCTTAGTAAGAAATTAAATAATTAGAATATTTCCATCACAATAAGTCAAGTAGCGACCTTATTCTTTTCCTTGCCATCTTTCTTCTTTAGTCATTTTTCATTTCACCTTTTCTATTCCTAGTAACCTATGAAGTATAAGGTTGACCCTTGACTGTTTTTCTTTTGTCTTTCAAGTCTCTCTTTCATTTCATGGCCCATGGGAACCCCATCCCAGTCCTCTTTGAAGGACACACACAATCTATTTCATATTTAACCCAAAACAATACTCTTTATTTATTTAAAGACATCTATTATTTTTTAGGTTCCTAGAGAACTAGTTTGGGACACAACATTATTGATTTCTCAAGCCTTTGAATTTAAGCATGATATTTCAGATGTGTGTCTATCGAAATATTTATCGTGTTTGATAGAATGATCATTTAGATTTCTCTGTTATATGTGGTCCATGCTTTCCTTTCCCTTTTGCTAAATATTGTGTTCTACTTTGTTGAATGTTGTGATGGAAATGTCATCCCATTTTAATTCATACTCTTTTGGTTTATAAATATTGTAACATAGTATAAATATTTGTTTTCTACAAGATACTTGGTCATTTATTAGGTATTCCTTGCATTTGAATATTTATTTCAAGAATAATTATGGTCCTCTCTCATGCATTTTTTTGTTCTTTCATGTTATTTAAAAATAGAGGAGTACCACCTCTTTAAAAATGTAGGGGGATTTATCCTTGTGAGGTTGACTTAAAGACCATAAGATAGTCTTTTTTATCAACATTTTTGGCAACCATACTAGGAAAAACAAAATGATGGTTTCGTAGATTAGAAATTTAATGACTCTACATGAACCCAACCAACCCAAAATACAAATTGGATTAAGAGATCAAAGAAGTATCTTGCACCAATTGTATGACCTATCAATTATAACATCAAGGAGTTTTGGTGAACTCGAAAGAACTTGGGATGTCCTTTCCCAAGAAGAATAAAGAGAAATAGCTTTGAGACAAAGAATATAGTTGTAGATATAAGAAAAGGTGGAATCATATAAGGGTCCATTAACAAGAAGTAAAAGTAAGAGGCTTTCCACTCAAGAAGTTTCCCAAAGTTAAAGATCTGAATAAAGTGAAATACTAATCATGGGTGATTGATAAGAAAAAATAAATGAAATTCCTAATGAAGAAAGGGAAATATATAACAAAGAAATAAATCCAAGAAGAAGGGCTAGGCCCAACCCACTTAATCTACATGGAGAACAACACACATTTCCAACCCTACTTCAAGGAGTTTTGTCGGTCTTTTCAATCTATGGGATAATGGATCCAAAAATACATATGGATTAGTTTTTAAGTGTTTGTAATATTCACTTGATTGAACATGATGATGTAATAGTCATATTTTTTATACAAACCTTGATAGGTCTAACCTATCAATGGTATATTTCTCTACCATCTCAATCAATTGGTTGATTTGATGATTCATAAAGTATGTTCATGACTATGTATGCACCACCTATTTCATATCATACTTTGCTTACTCAGTTTACCCAGATCCATCGTAAAAAAGGAGAAAGAATCAGGGACTTTAATTTATGATTCTTTAAGATGTTGAATCAAATCCCAGAACACCAATGACCAAATGCTCATGTCATATTTGGATATTAAAATAAATTCATGCCTTCAAATGTGAATTATGCAATTAGTGCTTCACAATTAAATTATTTGAATGAAGCAATCCAAAAGGAAACATAAATGGAAGAATCATGTTAGAGACCAATGTTGATCTTGAAATCATTCTTGGAAAAGTCCAAAGATAAATGACCAGTTTGTCAATATCACCTCAAGGACCATCTACTCCAAGAAGTTATGAGAATCGATCAATTGGGGGAGGAAGTATCCTATGGGTTCCCATTAATGTGAGAAATTACCTTGGATTTTCCCAAGAAACAAGACAAAATATATAGATTGCTCAGATGAGTAGAACAATCAGACAAATGCAAAATGAGATTACTAGACTCAAGAGAGGTGAAAATGTTATTCCACCAAATCCAAACATAAGAGCTCCATTACATTATTATAAAATAATAAATGATATAATTGAACAACATATACCAAGAGAACCCATAGTTTCAAATCCCAATGTTGTTGTGCTTGAAGAAATTGTAGAAGAAGAAAATTTTGAAAATTTTGATCAAGGAACATATATTAATCAAGACCAAGTTTTAGAATCAGTAAAAATGGATGAAGTTCCATCATATTTTTATATTTTTTATTAACAAGAGGATCTTGAGTGTTCACAATACAACATTGTTCAAACTAGAACACAAGTAAATAAATTCAAGACAAGGAAACAACCTAGAAAAAAACAAGGACACATTTAAAGCTCTAGAAACAACAAAACAACAACCAATCAATTGTTAATCAAATGAGGACTCCACTACAAATGAATTATAATATGGTTGATGTGTTACCCAAAATATGAATTACTTTACCATTCATGGAGGCAGTCAAAATACCTCAACAAATAGAAACTACGTTGAAGATAATCGATGATACAAATTAAAGAATATAAGTAGTTGTAATGAATGCAAGGACACAACATAATGTTTCATCAGTAAGGTCGAGGAGAAAAGTCCCACCATTTTACATATCCATATAAAATCATGATTTTACATTACACAATTTTTTGGTTGATAGTGGAGCCACTAACAACATCATGCCACCATCAATGATGGAATCCATTGGAATGGAATGTATGAACTACTATGAAATGGGTGAGAGAATATATGCCATAGATTCAATAAAAGTCACAACCTATGGTGAAATAAAATATTTTTGTGCATGGATAAGTACAACACCTCATATTAAAACATTTTTTACTATCATAGTGGTGGATTTTCCTCCAACATATGGTGTTGTATTGGGAAGAGACTGGTGTTCATTAATTGGAGGATATATCATGAATGATGGAAGTTTCATGATGCTTCCGTATAAACATGGAACTATGATTAGAGTTCCTTGAGAGCATAGAAATCCCATATCATTTAAGAAAAAAGAAAATGAAGTAATGCAAAATTATGTCGATGATGGAATTGAAAATTATGTTGTTTTTGGTACAGAACAAATAAGTCCACTTACACAAGATGAAGACAATTATTTCAAGGATTTTGGAAAATGTCATTTGATGGCGCTTGTTCTAAGTATGGAAATGGAGCTTGCATTTTTTTTTAAAGTCCTCAATTCGTTATTTATCCACATGTTTTCATATTATAATTCCCATGTACCAACAATAAATCTAAATATGAAGCATTGATTCAAGGACTAATTCTTTCCATTCAAATGAAAGTATAAAATCTAATGGTGACTGGTGATTCATAATTGGTTATTAACCATATCAAGAAGAAATATAGAATCAAGAAAGAAAAATTTAAACATTATGCAAGGAGATTATGTGAACTCATGGATTGTTTTAATTGTTTTAATATATCTTTCATCCCTCGATAAAATAATAAAAAAATTGATTCACTGGTAGAAGATGCATCTCTCTTCCATTCAGAGGATTCTTAGAATCAAAGTACTTTTCATGTAAATACAAATTTTTGGCCTTCAATACATGATTATCATGAATATTTGCAAGTTTTTGAAAATGATGAACATATTGCAAACTTCTTCATTGATAATGACTCAATGTTATCAGGTGATTCAGAAGAGAGCCATAAATCCACAGAAGGAAATTGGTGATCAATGTTTTGTGCTTGCTCCAAAGAATTATCTTGGTTTGGAATCTCTTTTTACAAGAGATGATCAAATGAATATTTTGGATCCAAAAGAAGAATTGTCTATTAGGAAGGTTCAAGAGACACAAGAAATCAACCTTGGTACTCCTGATTCTCTAAAGTATATAAATCTTGATACTAGTTGCACCACTGACGAAATTGATCAATATACTTGGTTGTTCAAAAACATTCATGACATATTTTCTTGGAGTTATGATGATTTAAAAGAATATGATAAATCTATATTCTAGCATAGTATACCACTCAAAGAGGGATCAAAACATTTTAAACAAAAATTGAGAATGAAAAATCCCAAGATAAAGCCTCTAGTGAAGATAGAGTTGGAAAAACTAAAAAAGGATTGTATAATTTTTTCAATCAGACACTCAGAATTTATTTCAAATACTATGGTGGTAAGAAAAAAGAATGGAGAGATCTGACTTCGTGTTGATTTCATATATCTCAATCTAGCAAGCATTAAAGATAACTATCCACTCCTCAATATGGAGATGTTATTGTAAAAGGTCACTAGTTTTGCAATGATGTCCATGTTGGATGGATTTTCATGATATAATCAAGTTCTTGTATTTGAGGAAGATTGACCAAAAAATGCATCTATAAAACCATGGGGAACACATGCTTATGTTTGAATTCAATTTGGATTAAACAATGTAGGCACAACATTCCAAAGATTGATGGGCCATGCTTTCAAATATCTAATTGGAAAATTTATGGCAGATTACCAAGATGACTTGAAAGTTCATTCAAAACTAAGAGAAAGGAATATCAAGCATCTCAGACAAGTATTTTGAAGATGTAGAATGTATGTAATATCTTTGAATCCCCAAAAAAGTTTATTTTCCATAATAGAAGGAAATCTCTTAGGTCATATTGTAAGTGAAGAAGGAATATACATTGATCCAAAAAGAGTTAATGCAATAAATGAACTGAATCCACCTATGTCAAGAAAAGGAGTACAATCATTCTTTGGAGAGATAAATTTTGTTCGAAGGTTTGCGCCATATTATGCTACAATTGTCAAGCAAATAAATAAACTGCTGAAGAAAGATCATAAATTTGAATGGACACCAGATATTAAAAAATATTTCACAGAAATCAAACATGCCATTACTACTTCCTATGTTCTTGTCATCCTTGACTTTGATAAAATTTTTATAGTGTACTCATTCACTTCAGAAGAAACCATTTCTTCCATCCTTACTCAAAAAAATGAAAAAGTTGAAGAACTTCCAATTGCTTTCATGAGTAAGACCTTATATGATTATGAGCTAAATAACTCAATAATTGAAAAACAAGATATTTCCATGGTTAAGGCAATAGATAATTTAAGGACCTACATCTTATCAGCGCACATCATTGTTTATATTCCACATTCACTAGTAAAGATGTTGCTTAATCAACAACTCAGATAAGGTACATGTGAAAATTGGTTAAAAAAGCTTCAAGAATATGATTTGGAGATTAAAGCTTTGAAAGTTGTCAAGGGGAAGGAACTATGCAAATTCATGTCTGGAATTGAAGCTACGAACATCTCTCCTCCCAATGGATTTGACATTGTAATAAAGGAAACAAGTTTATCAACGTCATAATGGTATAAGAAGATAATTTTCTATTTTAAATCTAGCCAATTTCCTCCTGAAATGTTTTCTAAAGAACGAAGAAATTTGAAAATGAAGACAAATGAATATGTTATGGTCTTAGGTGTTTTGTTCCAAAGAAATTTTGATGGGATTCTATTAAGATTCTTGGATTATCTAAATTCTAGAGAAATACTTCAAGAATTTCATAGTGGGGTTTGAGGTGGACATTTTTCATCAGTTGTACTAGATCACAAAATCATTCGGGCTAGTTATTATTGCCAGACTATATTCAAATATGAATCTTAACTGATTCAAAAATGTATTCCATGTCAAACATTTTTAGAAAAAATGAAGAGGATCACAATGCCATTATAGTATATAACAATAGAGAAACCATTTGTACAATGGGGCTTGGATGTGATTGGTACAATAAATCCAAAGTTGAGTAAAGGACATGATTATATTATCAGTATAACTGACTATTTTACCAAGTGGCAAGAAGTTGTTGCTTTAAGAAATGTAGAATCAGAGTAGTTGATTCATTTTCTAAAAGAAAATATCATGTCTAGATTTGGCATACTAGAAACGTTCATAACTGACAATGGTTCAATCTTTATTGGGTTAGAATTTACAATTTTTTGTGAAGAATATGGAATCATCATGGGAAAATCATGAAACTATTACCCACAAAGAAATGGTTTAGCCGAGTCAACAAACAAAACATTAATTCAAATTCCCAAAAAGACAATTGAAGCCAACCATAAAAACTGACATAAGAAATTGATAGATGCACTATGGGAAAGTCATATTATTCCAAAGGATAGTACTAGTCATTCCTCATATGACCTAGTGTATGGAGATAAGCAAGTTACCATTTCATTTGGAATTGAATGCCATGGTTGTTACCGGAAGTATTAAATATGTAAGAACAATCACCAATGCAAAAACAATATCATGAAATTCTGCAACTTGAAGAACAAACATAACAAACAACCATGGAGATGAACAAAAGGAAACAAGTGGTAAAAAGACATTTTGACAAGAGAAATACCTCCAAATATTTTCAAAAGATCAATCGGTTTTGTTTTGGAACAAAGCAAAAGAGAAACCATATTTTCACACGAAGTTTGAATCTCTCTAGATTGGACCATATCAGATTGAGAAAGTCATTGTTTATAATTCAAACTTATTAAAGGATATGAAGGGAACGATCCAACCATTTCTTGTGAATAGGAAATATCTTAAGCATTTATTCTATTAAATCCCCAAGCCAAATTCTATACGTAGTCTTTTTTGTACCCCTCTATATATTCTTTTCAGTTTACATTTCTTTCCCTTTTTCCTTTTTCTTTTCCTTTTTGAATACATTCAGCCAATGGAAGAACACTCTGGATTCTCAGCAACCCATAGGGAGTCTCTTTCCCACAATCATAGCTGAATGTTGATATAAATTCGTTCATCAATGTTAGTACATATACTCCCATCCTTAGTATTTTTCCCTTTTCTTTCTTTGGTCCTTCTATTTTATTTACGTAGTCATTTTTCTCTTTAAAATGCGAGTTGCGGATAAGGATACCTCCAAATTCCTAGGTCCATAGAGCCACAAGCCCATGTATATTTACTTAGTCATATTTTCTTTTCTTCTAATCCCAACACTTAGTCATTTTATGCGTTAAGGGAGTCTCGTTGCAGGAGACCAGCCCATTGTTGTTATGAAAATCCTCATGTCCTGTGACCTGCAATCACACAACACTCAGAGTGGCCCTTATATCTTTGCATCCTCCAAAGTGCACCCTTTACCTTTTTCATACTTATCCATTTATTTAAATGTGGATGTGGGACACCCATCTTTTCCACTTACTTTTTCCCCTCGTTCCAGTGTCTTGCAACCCACAATCCCACATTATACAAAACAACCCATTCACTTTTGCGACCTACATAACATCCTCTTCTCATACTTAGTCTATTATTTCATTATGAATGTGGGAGTCATTCCATTTCACTTTTTCATTTCCCATGCCTTGTGTCCCACATCCTACAATCCTACATTCACCATATTGCACCCTCCATTTTCCTTTTCTCACTTCCATACTTAACCATTTTTCATCATCCACGCAATCACATCATTATTTCCCTATCACATTTATTTCCCCTCACCATGTCAACCACCAATTGTGTGAACATAATACCATTATTAAACTGGTGAATATTTTGTAAAACATTGTAATAAATTCTAAATATTACCGTGCAAGTTGACAACTTTGAAATTAGAGATATGGTGGTTAATAATCAAGGTAATACATGGTAAATTTAATAAATGATTAATATTCCATGTTGTAAAAGGGTTGTATCTAAATTAGTGCCACCTATTGGTAAGAATAGAAAGTAGTGTGAATTATGTCAAGTAGGAGAAAGGAGTTGTATTGTGGAGAAGCACTAAATACTCTCAGACATGAAGAACACAATTTTCAGTGGTCGCAAGATTACAAGTGGTATAAGGCCCTCCCTCTCGCCAAGAAGGAAACAAATAAATTTTGGATCTCAAGCATAGATTTTGCTAGTTGTGTGCCTCAGGGGACATATTTTGGGAATAATGCTCGCTATTTGTGTGGATGAGGGGACAAAATTCAAAGAGCTAGTTCTCTGGTGTGCAAACAAATTTCATACAGAAAGAAGGATAATTCAAGTTCAAGGAAAGTAGTCGATCTCCTTGGATCCTTCAATTTTAACAAGAATGTTATGACTCCAAAAACACACCATCAAGTTCAAGAGTGAGGAGGCCATTGTATTTCTTAAGGAGCATATAGGAGGATAAGAACTGCTCGAAAAATATTTGGTCGACCCAAGAGCTAATACCAATGTTGCTAATATTAAGGTAAGTTCCTTAAAATACCACTACAAGGAATTTTCATGGTCATTTTCCCGTATAATTGGATTGGAATCCATGACCTTTGTGCCAAACAATATTATTTATATTATCCATTGTGTTGTGCATGAAGACACCCTGATTTATTGGGGACATCTTATTTCAAATGAAATTTCATTTCAACTGGGTGGTTTGAAAAAAATCCAAAAATTCTACATTACTTCTTATTTGATATTTTCCATAACCTACTGCCACATTTTTTAAGATTTGTCAAGAGAAAGGAATGCCATATTCAAGGTGGAACTAATCTCTGTCTGGTATCCATCCTTATGGATACACAAAGCTCAATATAATTTCTACCCAATCCACAACAATTATATTTTTGAATTAAAAAAAATAATCGTTGGTCCTAACACATCGAGACTGTCATTTGAGACTGCCTCCTTTCTCTCAGAGAAAGATATTTTTTAGATTAAAGAGGATTTTAGTGTTTTAAGATTATTTGGTTTCCAAGATAAACCTTTTTTACTCCCTTTCTACTAGACAATTGGCTTAGCTTGATGGACATTTGGTTTGAGTTGTTGGTTGTCATTGATGTCAACCCTTAGAGAGTGACATTGTATATTGATGTCAACCCTTAGAGATTGATATCAACCCTTGGAGAAGTCTAGTAGTGAATTTTGGTAGCACAACAACATGGTTAAGATACTCAAGTTTGTTTGATGTATAATGGTATGCAGATCAACATATTTGTAGGTAAGACTATTCTAGATGGATAGTACATAGCATGCCATTTCCGGTGATATGTGGAACGCCACATAACTCCTCATGGTTAGACACTTATGTCCTTGTGAAGTTGGAGAACCCTCTTGAGTTATATAGAAGCCCCTAGAAGGTCAAAGAAGTAAAATTATTGTAGAAACTCCTAGAAGAAGTTGACTAGTCCAAATGGGTGAAACTAGGAGTTAATCATGGGTTAAGTTGTTGCAATAAGAATATAATTAAAAATAAATTAGTTGTATTTAGAAGTGTAGAGTTTAATATTTATGAATAAAGTTGCTATAAGTGGACAAAGTAGTTATAAATGGGTTATCCCTAAAAGAAGGAAGTTGGGTAAAACAGTTAGAAGATGACCCCTAGAGGAATCCACTTGGAGAGTATAAATAAGAGAGAAAGAGTCTCCTATTAGCATCTATTGAGCACACTGAAAATATATTATTGTGTAAGGTTTATTGTGGTTACTCATTGATACATATGAAGTTACACAATTCTAAGGTAGCACAAAGGGTTGACAGTGAAAGTTTTGAAGTCACATAAATACTGAAAAAACCTTAGTTTTTTAGGTGTACGTAGGCTGTAGTGGAAGAGGTCACGTACATATGTGGGATGGAAGTATAAAAGGGCACGTACAGTTGGAAAATCCATGAAATATTGAGGTTTTGAGGGTTTCAGGTTCTCATAGTTTGAAAGCAATCTCACAGTAAGGTTTACAGTGATCAGGTACATAAGATCTATTTATAGGTTCAAAAGGTATGTTTTATTTCTATGTGTAGTTGAATATTGTTGTCTACATGATATATGGTTATGTTCTTGGAGATACTTCACACACATCTAGGATTTATATTTCCTAAGTTTTCCCCTATGTTTATTAGTCATTATTCAATCTCCAATAGTTTAGGGAGAATATTCCTCTAGGAGAATATTCTCTCCAGTTCACACTTCATTTTGATCAGTTGAGTGGAGTCTAGATGCCACATTGGGATTATCACCATGCAACATTGGGATCATCACTAGATAATGCACATTGTCCTTGGGATCATCACCAAACTAGAGAATTACTCATGATTCCCTGATCTCCTCCTCACTTCTCTCTGTTTCATTCAGTTTCCTGAAGACTGAGAGACTACTTAACTCAGAATAGGTGGCAATTAACTCCCGTAATTTCTTGAGAGACTAGACTAGGTGGAAGTTTACTACCGTAAATTATGGTGTGTGTGAATATCACTCTAGACCACCACTATGGTGCATTGGCTTCTCATCCAGTGCACATTAGTGGAGTTATACATAGTATGTCATGTGTAAATTATCATTCATTCATTTGGTTAATGAGAATTCTTCCATTCTTTCTCTCCTGCTTCTCTTTTCTCATATTTTCTCTCCAAATTGTGTATGTCATTTGCTAGCTAGATCTATTCTGTGCAGGTTCAACACATTTACATATGGGGGTTTGAGGATTTTCCCTAGGGAGGTTGTTGGTTGTATGGCATCTGTGGTATGAGCTAGATCTACAAAAATACAACACTGGTATGTTGGTATTATTCATTGGTACATATTGTTGATTCAATTGTTGATACATAGCTAGTATTTCCTTTTACATGGTTGAGGGATTTTGGTTGTGAAGAGGCTATGAAGTTGTTTGCAAAGTTTGATGATGCATATCAGTAAGGGTTTGATGTCTAGTCCATGTGAGGGTAATTACACTTGTTCATGATTGTATACACATGTATGGAACATGAATAGAGAGATATAGATGCACTTGGTTAAGGGGTGTGTAAGATGATGCATGCACATGGCACATATACAGATAAGACACAGTGAAAGGTTGCAGGTTGAAGTGACAGAGGAAACAAAGTGTTTGAAGTTTTATAAAAGGTGAAAACCCTAGATTTCTGAAGGTGTACGCAGGCTACAGTATAGACAAGTTGAATACATACACAGTTTGTAGTGTAGACAGGGTGCAAACCTGTTGGTATTTGTTGGTACAAGATGACTTTTGGGACATGATTGATTACAAAATTTTGGTACAGGTTGTTCGCTCAAATTGGCACAGGTTTATAGTGGTATATCTCACAGTGACACTGTGGCAATTGTTTCATCATTTGACACTTATATTTCAGGGAGATAGGATGGGGCAAGGAAAAGGGGTTGTAGCCTCCTTCTGGTGGTTCCGGAGAATCAGGGAGTTCAAGCTTCCTTCAGGTTGGATCCTGAGAACTAAGCAGTTGTATCCACCTTCCGGTTGTATCTGGATAACATAAGGGGTTGTAGCCTCCTTCTGGTTGTAGCCATAGAATTAGGGAGTTAGAGCTTCCCTTAAGTTGTAGCTTGAGAAACTAGGGGGTTGGAGCCTCCTTCCAGTTGGATATGGAGAATTGGAAGATGGTTCTTCCTTGAATGTAATTCTTAAATACATATAAGAGAATTATTCCATTGTTTTCTCCTACATTGGGTTTCCACGTAAAATATTGATGTATTGCGCATTGTATGGATGTGTCTATTATTGGTTATTGTGCATTGATGGATGTTAATGTTATATGATGAAATAACATATTAATGATGAAATGATGAAAATTGTTGAACAAGTTAATGGAATATAAATTGTGGTTAAAAGTATTAATAAGTGGTACAAATTTCTCATTACTGATTCACCCCCTCCTCTCAGTAATCCAACAATTGGTATCAGAGAATTTTCCTTCAGGAAAATAGTTTAATTACTAGAAGGAGATCATGGATCACACTAGAGTTGGGATACCACAATTTAATGGTGAGAAATATGCATTCTAGAGAAATAAAATACATACATACATATAGGAACATTGATTCAATGTTTGGAAATCAGTTGTGGATGGATGCAAAGTACTAGATAGTCCTTCAACACACAAGGATGGAAATAAACTCACATAAACTAATTCAAGAGCGAATGACGCTATTTCGAATGGTGTAGATGAATCAATATTTACTAAAATCATGCACTGTGAATCTGCCAAGGATATGTGGGACAAACTAAAGACTATCTATGAAGGATATGAAAAGGTTAAGGAATCCAAACTTCAAATTTCCAGAGAAAAGTTTGAACAGTTAAATATGAATGAAGATGAAAACATAGAATCCTACTTTCTATGCATCAATGAGATAGTAAATGGCATCAAAGGATTGGGAGATGAGATAAAGGAAATGGTCATTGTTAAAAAGGAATTAATATCTCTACCAATGAGATTTGAATCAAAGATCTCATCCCTAGAACAAAGAGTGGATCTAGATACAATCACCATGGATGAGCTATATGGGGTACTCATAGCTTATGAGATGAGGAAAAAACAAGACAATTCGGTTACGAATGAAATTGCATTCAAAGCATCTAAGAAGACAAAGAAAAAGTAACAAGAAACAATCAAAGTCATTTCACAAGCAAAAGAAAAGGTCAGAATGTAGTTGCAACAATGATCCAGAAGAAGATGAAGAAATGGAAAACTTCGTAAGAAAGTTGCAAAAGGGAACAGGTAAATATAAAGGTAAGCTTTCGTTGGAATGTTTTAATTATGGTAAATTTGGTCATTTTTCAGATAAGTGTCCTTACACCAGAAGTTTAGATAGTGATGAAGAGGAAGATCCCAAGAAAGAAAAGAGATATAAAAAGGGAAACTAGAAGAACAAAAATAAAGTCTTCAAGAAAAATCTATACTCAAGAAAATACAACTCCTCATCTAGTGAAGATGATGACACTGACAGTGATTCCGAAAGCGTACGATTTATGGACAAGGAAAATCAAACAAGAAACTCTAACAGTTCAAAAGAAGAAGGAGAAGTTGATCTCAGAGAAGATTAATTAGTTCCTTAGAAGTACTAAGGAAAGAAAGAAAGAAAAACAAGTTACTCAAGAAATAACTAAACATAACTCAGAATCTCAACTCAGAGGAAGTCAACCAGATAATTACAAAGTTGAAATTTCAGGTAGAAGAGAACAAACGGATTGAATAAATAATCAGAGGTCGAATAACAAAGAAGGAGAATATGGTTGGAAGGTTGGAAGCAAAAGAAGTCACTCGAAGAAAATATCTTCATAAGAAGGACATGCAGCAAGATAGCACCAAGACATTGGAAAATATCATCAACAATCAAAAGCCATACTATGATAGGTTTGGACTAGGATACAACCAAATTCATATTGAGAAAGGTTCAATATCCATGATGAAAGAAACAAAACAAAAGAGTTATGCATAAGTTATCAAAGGAAGGAATCATGGTCAACATGAAACATAAAGAAATGAATACAAAAGACCCTCTGCATTCAATCACCATAGAAGATTCAATCACTGTGAAAGAAACAACCAAAGAGAAGATATTGATAAGCCAAGGAAGAATTATAGAAGGACTACACCACAAGGGAAATCATTCACTCCCAGGTATGTAAATTTATTTTATGGTCATTGTTTTTATTTTACTAACTTTGGACATCAGGTCGCATATTGCAGGGATTATGAAAGAAATAATCATGCAAGAAATGATTATGTGGCTCCAAAAAAGATTGAATGTTACAAATGACAAAACTATGGACACATAGATCAAAATTGAAAAATCATGATCATGCCTCCCATGAAATAAAATATTGATGAGAGACATAAGAGAGTTTGGAGAAGAAGCGAAAAACAAGAGGAGTAGGTAAATGAAGAACGGGTCCAAGGAATCCTACTTTCATGATTTGCAGTAGAAAAAGATCATGATGAATTTACAGAAAAAAAAAGTGTCATAACTCAAATAGTAGATGAAGAAGATGTCAAAGCTCAGGATGATGACAAAATTCAGGAAGAGAATGAAAGGGAAGATTTATATAACGGCAAAGAGGAAGATGAATCCACATCAAAGAGGGTATTTTTCTAAGCCATCTGGCTAAGAGACTCCCAAGAAATATGAATATTAGATAGGGGAAGTTAGTGCAATAGATGCCATAGATTAGAGAACCATCTTTTGATTAGCTTGCAGAGTTTGAGTAGACAATTTCAGAGCAGTCAATTTACTCAATTAGCAAAAGAATAGTGACAGATGGGTCAACATTATGGACAGTTGTACATTCAAGTCATAGATAGTATGGACATATATGGATCAACAACTTTGGATAGATATATGACAATGAATGAGAGAATGGATTCAGAGATTGGGTTCATAGATTTTTTCAGAGATTAGTTTAGAAATTGGTTCAGAGAGAAAGGAACATTATCATAATGGATGATAATGATACATGAATATTTGAATTCTTTTCATATATGTTAATTGATTACACAAAGAAGCACCAATGTAAAATAACTCCAATATGTTGAGGTACAGGTTGATGCATGTCTGATGCATGGATTGGTCCAAGGATTGTCATAGGAATAACATATCATGGTATTCTTGATTTATTATTGTTGAGCATTTGATCAATGTTCTGATAGAGAAACAACAAAAGTAGATTGTAGTGGTAGTATATTGTTCACAGTGATTTTGCAGAGAATACATGGGGAGAAACCCCAAAGGGAGATACCCTTTTCCATTGATGTCAAAGGAGGATAGATAGAAACATTGATGATGAGAGATGACAATGTTTCCATGACTAAGTGTTTCCATCAATGTTGGTGTTCCCATCAATGCCAAAGGGGGAGATTGTTGGACAATTGTTTTTAGGTTGATGGACAATTGGTTTGAGTTGTTGGTTTTCATTGATGTCAACCCTTAGAGAGTGACATTGTAGATTGATTTCAACCCTTAGAGATTGATGTCAACCATTGGAAAATTCTGGTAGTGAAGTCCAGTAGCCCAAAAATATGGTTAAGGGACTCAAGTTTTTGTTTATTTATTTATTTATTTATGTATTATGGTATGAAGATCAACATATTTGTAGGTAATATTATTCTAGATGGATAGTACATAACATGCCATTTCTGATGATATGTGTAACGCCACATAAATCCTCACGGTTAGAGAGTTATGGCCTTGTGAATTTGGAGAACCCTCTTGAGTTATCTAGTGGCCCTTAGAAGGTCAAAGAAGTCAAATTATTCTAGAAACTCCTAGAAGAAGTTGACTAGTCAAAACGGGTGAAACTAGGAGTTAATCATGGATTAAGTTGTTGGAATAAGAATACAATTAAAAATAAATGATTTGCAACTAGAAGTGGAGAGTTTACTATTTATGGATAAAGTGGTTATAAGTGGACAAAGTAGTTAGAAGAGGGTTAGTCCTAAAAGAAGGAAGTTGGGTAAAACAATTAGAAGATAACCCCTAGAGGAAGCCACTTGGAGAGTATAAATAAGAGAGCAAAGGTCTCCTATTAGCAACTATTGAGAACATTGAATATTTATTATTGTATAAGGATTATTGTAGGTACTCATTGAAACATCTGAAGTTATGCAAGTTTGAGGTAGCACAGAGGGTTGACGATGAAAGTTTCAAAGTTGCAAAAATACTTTTAAAACCCTAGTTTTTGAGGTGTACGTAGGTTGCAGTGGAATAGGTTACTTATTTACGTGAGATGGCAGTATAAAAGGGCATGTATAGTTGGAAAAGCCATGAAAGATTGAGTTTTTGAGGGTGTCAAGTTCTTAGAGAAATCTCCCAAGAAGGTCTACAATGATAAGGTACAATAGATCTATCGACATGTTCAAAAGATATGTCTTATTTCTGTGTAGTTGGATATTGTTGTCTACATGAGATATGGTTATGGGGGTTTGAGGATTTTCCATAGGGAGGTTGTTGGTTGTATGTGATCTGTGGTATGTGATAGATCTACATAAATACAACATTGGTATGTTGATAGTATTCATTGGTACATTTTTTTGATTCAAGTATTGAGACATAGCTAGTATTTCTTGGTACATGGTTGAGGGATTTTGGTTGTGAAGAGACTCTAAAGTTGTTTGTGAAGTTTGAGGTTGCATATCAATAAGGGTTTGATGTCTAGTCCATGTGAGGGTCATTACACTTGTTCATGATTGTATACACATGTATGTCACATGACTAGAGAGATATATATTCACTTGGTTAAGGGATATGTAAGATGATGTATGCATAGGGAAAAACTATAGATAAGACACATTAACAGGTTGCAGGTTGATGTGACAGAGGCAACAAAGTGTTTGAAGTTTCAGAAAAGGTGAAAACCATAACAATCTAAAGGTGTACGTAGATTGCAGTATAGATAGCCTGCGTACATACGCAAGCTGCAGTATATACATGGTGTGTACATATGCATGGTGCAATATATACAGGGCATGTACATACACAGGCTGCAGTATAGACAAGGCACGTACATACATAGGCTGCAGTATAGACAGGTCACATACCTATTGGTATTTGTTGGTACAAGATGACTTCTGGTATAAGATTGATTACATGATTTTGGTATAGGTTGGTTACAGGTTGTTGTCTCAAACTGGTACAAGTTTAATGTGGTATATCTCATAGTGACAATGTGGCAGTGGTTTCATCATTTGACACTTATATTTTAGGGCGACATGAAGGGACAAGGAAAGGGAGTTGTAGCCTCCTTTTGGTTGGTGCTGGAGAATCAAGGAGTTGGAGCTTCCTTTAGGTTGGATCCTGATAACTAGGTGGTTGTAGCCACCTTTCGGTTGTAGCTGGATAACATAAGGGGTTGTAGCCTCCTTCTGATTGTAGCCAAAGAATTTGGGAGTCAGAGCTTCCCTCATGTTGTAGCCTGAGAAACTAGGGGGTTGGAGCCTCCTTCGAGTTGGAGCTAGAGAATTGGAAGTTGGTGCTTCCTTGAATGTAATTCTTAAAGACATATAAGAAAAACACCATGTGGTTTTCTCCTGCATTGGGTTTCCACATAAAATACTAGTGTATTTTGCATTGTATGGATGTGTCTGTTATTTCTTATTATGCACTGATGGATGTTGATGTTATATGATGCAATAACATATTAATGATGAACCGATGAGCATTTTTGAATAAGTTAAAGGACTATAAATTGTGGTTAAAAAGATTTATAAGTGGTACAAATTTCTCATTACTGATTCACCTCCCCTCTTAGTAATCCAACACTTTCTATGTATTCGATATAAACTTTGTTACCGAAGTATGCAGACTGTACAAGTACTAGGCACACTTCTTTAATGAAAAAAAAAGAAGTTCATCCCATTTCCCTAGAGATTTGGAGAATTTGTATTAAAGCATATATCTCATTTGGATGAATTCGCAGGAAAATTTGACCAACTTGGTCTAAAATAAGTTGAATGCATCAAGGGTTTTGACCTTAATGATCTATTCTCTACACACACGTTCCTAGTGGGATATTATTCTTATTTCACTAAATCAGAACAATTTAAGAAAGGAGGAGGGGACAATCAAAACCTCCTTAAGACCTCAATGAATGAAGCCTTGAATGATATTGAAGAGTTATCTAGGACTAATGAGTGTTATCGACAAAAAGGGAAGAGAAGTAACAAACAAAAATCCCAATTCTCTTAGTGTTTCACATAGAAGTACCCCGACTAAAACAAAACCAAGAAGTAGTGGTCTAGAAACAAGAAAAACACCTTCTAGAAATTCAGATAATGGCGGTGACAAAGACCCTATGAAGAAAAATATTGAAAAATATCATGTTGTGCATACCTCTGCTAAAATAAAGATAGAGACCTAGAAAACGTGATTGTAAATACTTGAAATTGAAGAAATCCCCCAAGTAATGGATGTAGATGAAGTTATCGAAGAAGCCATCTCGTTAGAACAATGACTATTGGAACTCAAGAAATTGTTAAAGTTTTGGTTACTTAAGAACCATAAATATTTGAAGAAAAATCTATGAAACTTCACCACATAACATACAATATAGCTTCCAAAAAATTGTTAATAGAGAAGGTTAACATGAAACACAAGAAAGTGTCTGAAAAATGGAAATCACAAATTGATTTCCATGGGGTTGCATCTTAAAAAATTGTACAGTTTCAGGAGGAAACCGAAGAAGCACTGAAAGAATTTGGTTGTAATATTGAGAAAGAAAATTTAATTCTAAAAGAAAAAATAAAGGAATTAGAGACAACTCTGATTCTGAAACCATTATTTGTTGAGGCATTAACCGCAATTCAACCAACACTTACCCTAGAGGACGTCCCAGAATGTAGCATTAAGTTGAAAGGTTCATCCAATTTGTTGTTGGCAGTGAGAAAGTATGTTGGAGATGGAATTCAAAAAAGAAAAGAATTAATCCATGTAATCTGGGAGCTAGCACAAAGCTCAACTAGTTTTTCAACAAGGATTATGCGTTTTAGAGAGTATCTCCAAAATGATCTAGAGAATGATAAAGTTTTTTACAAGGATGTTGTGGGAACATTTGCGGAAAAAGTTTCAATTTTAAGTGACACCCACAGAAGAGAATAGAACGTTCCCTCTAGTATTCGAGTGAAGCAAATCAATGTCTACTGGTTGAAAATAATTAAAATTTTAAGAGAAAGGTTGAATGAGCTGGATGCTGTGAAAATCAAATGAGGTGACCTTTTTCAAAAACTCATTGATCTTACAAAAGAACTAAATGGCCCAAATTTATTAATGGATACCATACTTATGTCTAAAGAGAAACTATTGGATCAACTTGAAGCATTAAAAGTTCCATGGGTGAGTGGGTTTACTGACTCAATAGAATTCTCCAAAGATGAAGTTGAAAGGTGGTTGGTCTGATACGTTAACAAGAATGATGATATCGAGGACTCATTGCACCAACTAAATATTGAATTAAGATAAATGGAGAATAAACTATTTGAGATAAAAACCAAGAACAAAATAACAGTTGCTCTGATGGGGGAATACATTGAAGAATGGTTAAGAAAAACTTTGGATAAGATCACAGAGACTGATTAGCATGAAGTGGTTACAACGGTTATGCCACCTCCAACACAACATCAACCACCTACAAAATACATCTTAGAAAGTAAGTAAAGAGTTAGAATATTCCCACCATAGTAATTCAAGTAGAAACCTTATTATTTCCCTTGCCATCTTTCTTCTTCATTCATTTATCATTTCACCTTTTTTGTTCCTAGTAACTTGTGAAACCTAAGGATAGTCCTTGACTGTTTCTCTTTTTAATTCCAGGTCTTTCTTTCATTTCATGGTCTGCAGGAGCCTCATCCCAGTCCCATTTGAAGGACAAATACAATCTATTTCATTTGTAACCCAAGACAACACTCTTTATTTATTTAAATACATCTATTATTTTTTTAGGCTCCCAGAGAACTAGTTTGGGACATAACATTATTGATTTCTTGAGACTTTTAATTTAAGCATGATATTTCATATGTGTGTCTATCATAATGTTTATTGTGTTTAATGGAATGATAATTTAGATTTATTTGTTATATGTGGTCCATGCTTTCCTTTTCCTTTTGTTGAATATTGTGTTCTACTTTGATGAATGTTGTGATGGAAATGTCATCCTATTTTACTGCATACTCTTTTGGTTTATAAATCTTGTACCATAGTGTAAATATTTGTTTTATAGAAGATATATGATCCTTTCTTAGTTATTCCTTGCATGTGAATATTTTTTTCAAGAATAATCATGGTCATATCTTGGGCATTTTTTTATTCTTGCATGTTATTTAAAAATAAAGGAGTACCACCTCTTTAAAAATGTAGGGGGATTTGTCCTTGTGAGGTTGATTTAAAGATTGTAATATATTATTTCTAATCAACAATGATAAAATTCAAAAGATACTAGAAATGTAATAGAATTGAATATTAAAAATAAAAACACATCACTGGTTGTAGAATAAGGACAAAGTTATAGGGGACCATGATTCTAGAAGTGAAGGGGATAAATGGGCTAACCAAATTATAATATATTATTAAACCCATCTTGGAATTAGTTGGGAAAAGTGGTTATGTGAACTTGTTAGGGAAGCCACATGGTGCAATATTTCATGAAATTATATAAACCATGATTTGGTTGTTGGGGTTTACTCATTCGATTCCTCAATCACTTCTTGTTCATTCTTGTTCTTGTTATTGGCATGGGAATGAAAGGCATGAGATGGAGAGCCATTACTTGTTTTCTAAAGGTGTCTACTGGTTATTCCATCAAGAAAAGAATGCATGTGTGCATAAGAATAATGATAGTTGAGGAGAATTTTCCACGGCTGAGATTCCCTTAAGTTTCCATCACTGATATTTCCTTGTTAGTAACACTAGAGCCCCAGAGAGAAATGGAATAGCCCCAGGGACTACTTTGCAGAGAAGGAGATTCCTTTCTTTGGGTTTTGCAAGATGAAGGAGAAACAAAGTTGGTAAATTGGGATTGTTGTGTGTGCATGTGTGTGTGTGTGTGTG
>ML797514.1:274388-307213 GCA_009831015.1 Picea engelmannii
ATCTATAACATCTAATAGTTGGACTAGTTTGAGACTTAGAATGAGCCTAGGCACTTGTCCTTATTGATTCATAGCCTTAGCTCAGGGTGGATTGTTGTAAATATTTAATTTGAAATTGATCCCAATGTTGGGTGGAACATCGAAAGTCTATAGCTAGTCAGTTTGGTCATTTGATAAAGATAAGTTTTCTTCATTCTCTTTGTATTATATTTTTGTTGTGCTATACTATGTTTGTTCATTGTTTTAATACTAACTATATATTTTAATGTTGTGTATTTGGTATATTTGTCTTCACACACACACACACACACACACATAGTCAAATGTTTCTTGCTTGCATGCATGGTCAGTCTGTTGATATGCATGTTTCTTGATTTTATTAATATTGGTATTAGAAGTTTGAATTCATTTATGGAACAACGATTCTTGGGGTACCCGAGCATGGGGGTACATTACGATGCAAATCCTAACACATTGTTCATATATGTATATTAACATCATACATTCCTATCCGTTCACTAGTTGGGCCTTGGCCTTGAGCTCCGTATTAGGAATCCATATTTACAACATTTACATAATATGAGTTAATATATGCTAAGGGTAAAAAATACAATATTACAACAAGAGTTTGGAACCCTAGTAATTAGCACCTATGCTTCTCTTTTCAAGCAAGGCTATGATGTGTTTTTTAATACATTGTTGTATAAAATGAGTTCCCATCTATTAAATGCATATTCCTATCATGAATTGGTAGGAAGGAATATGCACCAATTGTGATCAAAATTGAAGTGTTTCCTATTTAATACCTCTAATTTTCCACATCTAACCTTTGTTTGTCTTTAATTTCTTGGATTTTTTCAAAAAGGATTATTTTTTGTTTGTTAATATTCTTGCTAAATTACGTAAGTTGCCCATTTCCCCAAGGATCAATGTTGATACCTTGTAAAAAATTATCCTCTAATCATGCACTAAATGTTATATAATTCTTTGCATTGGAAATATTCATGACAGTTTGTTGTAACTCTACATTTTATAACAAGTTTTTGGACAACTACAATATGGGGATGCATGTTTTTGTTTTTATTTTTATAAACAAATAACACATGCACATTTATATAAGATAAAAATGTGTGCATGTTTCTATAGGATAAAAACAAAAATGTATTATGGAGAAAATAATAAAAAAGGTTGCTGACATACAAGTTTGAGCTAAGAATATTTTTGGTTAAATGAACTAAACATTGACGTGTCACATAGTTTAGATCGAGATTTAAGTATGCAAGGGGCCCTAAAGAATAATTATTGTTCCTAGGTAACTATAATATCATTAAGAGGCCATGTGTGGTGGTTTGAGGAGTTTTTATTGTTCTTGGATTCCTACAAGCCTCTTTTAAGGATTAAGGAAGTTGTTTCCTCCCATGGCCATCTATGGCCTCAAGAACCACACCTAGTGCTCAAAACATCTAATTAGTATAGAGCTAGGTGTTTGAATTTTTTTGTAGAAAGGATGGGTCTTATGGTCTAGGCCATGGTTTAGGGACAAAACTTAGAGACATATGCCCTAATAGGTTTCTCTCAGACTCATGGCTCATGCACAAAGGCCCTAAAACATCACAAAGGCCCTATCAAGGGATATATTACCTATTAGTGATATATGCAAATAAATTTGATGATTGGTGTACCTTAGGTGAGTATTTTTAGGAGTATGAGTCGAGGAATTAAGTCCTAACAGTTCCTAGTAAGGGTCATGAAACATGCAAGGGGACCCAAAACATCATTATTGTTCCCAAGTGAATAGAATATCGTTAATAGGTCAAGTGTGGTGGTTTGAGGAGTTGTTAGTATTCGTGGATTCTAACAAGCCTCCTATAGGGCCCAAGGAAAATATTTCCTCATGTGTCCATGTTTATAGCCTTAAGAAGCATACCAAGTGTTACACATCAAAATCACTCATTGCAATGATGGCTAGTGTCATCGTTACAAATATCGCAAGTGTCTCATATTGGTCACAAGTGTCGCAAACATTATCTTGTCTATGTTGTCTCTCTAACAACATCGTAAAAACACTTAAGACACCTCAAAGACTAGTCTTGAAGAAGAAAAATCATTTGACAAGGAGTACAAGCCGTTTGCCACTGAAAAAGCCACTCAAAAGTCAAATTTGGAAGGGAGCGTTGGTGCTCTGTACCCTCTTCTAGGGGAGCGTTCTAATGTTCTGTGTCCCTTTTTGAGGGAGCACTTGCCTTTTTTGGGCAAAATTTGGTTTGTTGGAGGAAATCAGGGAAGAATCCCCTCAATATCTGAAGGTGGTTGGATTCGAATCTAAGGTTGAGGCATGATCTTAGGGGAGATCCACAATTGAAGGAGAGGAACCCTCAACTTATCCCAAATATCTCTCAAGTGGTTAGGCCTCTCCAAGCCTATATAAGGAGGCCTCCTCATGGTGAAAGGATGAATGGAGATTGAGAATTACACCAAACTTATGATCCCATAAGTGAGATTCCATTGAAGCATAATCAGTGTAGATTACTTGAGCAAAGGGGTTGGACAAGGAGAGTTGGAAGAAGCCGATGCACCTTCATCAGAGGATTGTAAGTACTCTTCATTTGTTCTCATTAATATATATACATGCTTGGCCTGTTTCTTTCAAGTTTATGTTTGTTCCACATGAACTTGTCTCTAGTAGATAGATTTGTATATGAGATAATCTCAGTAGAATAGGAAGTTTGTTGTATCTTTGTCTGTTCTACAAGACCCATCGAGGAGCTTGGGATTGAATCTCAACTTGGACTTTGCGAGGACAAACACCATTTAAAAAGGTACACTTTTTCTTCTTCCTTTTCATTCATTAGCTTAATTAGATCTAAAAGTATGTCAGTGACCAATGATAACACTCTTTCTGTCTTGGTTTTAGGGGTCTAGATACCAAGAGAGAATATGCTTGTCCATAGGAGGATTCACCTGTACCAGAAATTGGTGACTCCACTGGGGAGGAGCTCTGATTTTTGTTTCCTTTCCTAGATCTTGTTTTGAAAATTTTCCCACTCTTTGACCATATCCACATCATGTATTTGATTCTTAGATCTGATTGATTGCCACTTTCTTTCATCATACTCACCCTGATTGACTGAGTTTTCTTGGAATTTTGACTTTTTGGGTATTTTTATGAGTTTTGAGAGTCCAAAACTCCCCTACCCTTTCTATCAGAGTGCTAACGCTCCCCATTGGCCTATCACAGAGCATTGGAATTCTCTGGTGCCATTTACACCAGAGCACTGTCCCTTTTCTGTGAGAAATTTTTTAGGATTTTCACTCTCTGAATTCATTTCTTGATTTTGGCATTGGCTCAAGAGTTTTAGAATCTCAGTTCATCTTGATTTGGCCTTCAACACTTCATTTGCTAAGAATCGATCATCTTTTGTTTGGAATTTTGACATTTTCTTTCCTTGCCTTGAAGTCACTCTTTATCCTTGCCGATTTAGGGTTAACTTGTTGTTTTCTTCTCATTTATCTGATTGAGTAGAAGCCTTCATGAGGAGATTCAAATATCTATGCACCTTTCCATTTGATATTTGAGGTCATCTTGTCCAATCTGTTTGAGATTTTAGTTTTCTTTTTGCAATTTTTTGTCATCTTTGTCTTTCTTGTTTTATCACAATGAGAGTGCATTGTTTATGTGTAATTTGCTTCTGATTGTCTGAACCTTGTTGAATTTGCAAACTGGATGACATAGGAAGTTTTATATCAGATTGATTATCATTCACACATAAATCAAAAGGATACTTTTTTTATGATTGTTTTTGGATTTTAGAAAGGATTGCTATGAGTTTTAGCATTACATTGGATTTGATTGAAAAACAAATTGATTGAGGATTCTTCATCTTACTGCTTGACAGTGAAAATAACATCTTTCTCTTTCCCTTAAATAAGAATTCATTGAAAGAAAGGACTGCTTATCATTTCTTATGCATTTTTTTGGGATTTGAGTCGTAATACCATCAGTTTCATTGTCATACACCCTTTGAGTAAAAAACAACTGCAAAATTAACGCTAATTAAAATTTATCTAGAACATTTTGTTTTTAGAATATTCCACCAACATTAGACTAGGATTATCACTTTGGATTAGGCAGTGAGTACAACTCTCCAAAGTATTCAAAACAAACATTAGCATCTTGTGGTAGGGAGAGAAAAATCCAATTGTCGTATAGGCTTTCTGGGATCCCCCTCTCACACAAGGGTTACACACGAGGTCGCATTCGGGAAAATTACGAAGATTATCCCTCCGTGGTTCAACTGTTTGTAGTGGTCAGATCATATATTGAGGGTTCTTCTTGAGGCTCAGCTGGTTTCATTTGGTCTCGGTGCTTCGTGAACTCCGAATCCGTTCGGGGTCCTCTAGAGTTCTACCATTCCACTTGTCCTCAATTCTCTCGAAGGATTTCATACTTGTTATCCTGCTCATACATTCAGACTAGATTGTTGACTGTACCCGCCCAGGGGATGAATGTGAGTTGGTGTCCTTAGTTTCCATAATATTTAGGTACTTACATGAGGTGACGGTGAAGGAAAGTCTCACTATACCTGGAACATACATTGGTCAAACTCACTCGGGCTCCTTGGAGGGTAAATCCACAATTACTGCATTGAAGCTTGCATCAAGGTGAAAGTACGTTAAGCAGGTCGCCATTGTAACTGTTCCACCATATCCTAGCCCCTTATTGACTTGATCACGCGACATTGGATTTCATCACCAACTAGTACAATCATTGAGGGAAGTTTTGTTTGCTTGGTTTGATTCCTAGATTTGATTAGTGTATGTTGTTTCTTTGTTGTTAGTTGGCCATAGATTTTTTCCATCGAATTTTTGGTTCGGTCAACACCGACCCTCCACGCCATTCGCGTAGGGTACAGGGCCTTCCCCCATAAAATATGGAAGAATCTACCCCTTTACCCCCTCATTCTATGGAGGGCTCTCCTCAACAGAGCGAGGTCCATGATGTTATAACCTCATAGGAGGAAGTTTCTACTTCTTTAGTAAAATTTTGGATTGTTACAGATCTTACGGAGGATTTCCGCATTCCTGCAGGATATGAAAGGTGTTTTCTCCAGATGAATTCAACTGGAGAACTTGTTGTCATTGATCCTTCTGAAATCCCAACTGGGTCTCTTTCAATCTCGCAAGTCAGAGACCCACTTTGGACTAATATAATTCGAATCCCACCTTGCACGGTGCGATACCTTTACAGATTAGGCATAGGTGTCGATGTACCTGTTATATCTTAATTACCCGAAACATCTGTTACCTATACCATACCTTTATATCATTTTACTGGTACAACCGTCATTTCAACCACACCGTCCGTTGGTCCGAACATGCAGTCTGTTGGTCCAAGTTCCACTATTTCTCTCTAGATGGCCCATTCCATGATGGTCCCTCACGTTGCGACTATTCCCACCGGTAATGTGGTGGTTAGCCAAGCTCCCATTGGTACACCACTTTCATCTAGGCCTTGTTATTCACTTCCCATTGGGTACAGAGCACTGAATCCTTCCGTTGTCAACACTACCCAGGTTATACCCAGAAGCTTGATAACTTTACAACAACCCAGAGGAACTGGTCTTGGTGGCTCTAATCCATCAAGTGGCATTGGTCAGTCATTTACATCTGGCTTCCAAATTCCAATGACTCAACCTCATGCTGGGGGGCAACCTCCTTTCAGAGGGAAACCTCCGTTTGGGGGGAAACCTCCTTTTGGAGGGAAACCTCCATTTGGAGGGAAACCTCCATTTGGGGGACAACCTTCATTTGGATGGAAACGTCATGCTGGGGGGAAACCTCAAACTAGAGCCCATCATCAAACTTCTAGACATAATTCATCTACAACGCCCAATCCTTGGCACACTCCTTTTCTAGGAAATCCACTATTCCTTGGGGGGCAACAACCTCAAGGAAAACAACAACCTTATCCTCCTTATAGACAAAATGTCTATCCACTTTATGGACAAACCCATCAATCAAATTATAATCCTCATAACCCATCAGGTTATCCTCCGCTCCCAAATGTTTCTCAACCCTCTTCGAATCCTCTCAACTCTGGTCAACAAAAAACGTATGCAGGAGGACCTACTGGTTATAATTATCCACCTAATCCAGTTTATGGTCCTACTGGTGTTCCTATGACACACCAATATCACCCTCAGGTTAACCGACAACTACCGTTCCTGGCTACTCTCGATTTCCCAGACTTGTCTCAGTTGACCATTGATCCTATATGTCATTATCCTTTCGAGCTAGTGATTCCGACTAAACTACCTTCTGATATTCCAAAATTTGATGGTAAACCTAGAGAAGACCCAAATAACCATGTGATGAATTTCCATTTATGGTGTTCATCGAACTCCTTAATGGATGACTCTATCCGTTTACGTCTTTTCCAGTGAACACTTACAGGCTCAACAACCAAGTGGTATATCGAACTTCCACGTGGTTCTTTCCAAGATTTTAACTCCCTTTCTATGTCCTTTCTCACGCACTTTCAACTAACCATTCGATATGATATGGGTACCGAACTCTTGACTTCCCTTCGTCAGACAAACTTCGTGCATATCTCCGATCATATTCATGAGTGGAGACGACGATGAAGGTTGATCAAAGCAGTCATTCCTGACCAATTATTATCGGAATGGTTCACTAAATCACTATTACCCTCGATCGACCGTGATGTCACCATGGGTGGTGTAGTCATAGAAGAGGAAGCCATTGCCAGGGCACAATACTAGATCTGGTTTACTCACAGTTTGGTACTCTGTACGAGTTAATCCCAAATGCTACCCATGCCACTACTAATCCATCCAAACCTTCGTCTTCATCACATGCGGATGGCGCTATTGGCTTCGTCAAAACACAATCTTCGTCCCATTCAACTGGAACAACTAATCGATCTTCTCCGACATCCACCTCCAGTTTGACCACACCCTCCTCTATCTCCCCCCAAACTCAAATATCTGAGGTGAATGCAGTTCACTCTTCCCCTTCACAACAAACTGGAGGTAATAAGAAAACAAACAAAAAAACAAAAAAGAGCAATAATGAACAACCCAAAGCTCAAAACCCACCACCTTCTAATGAAAAGAAACCACAAAGGAAGCTGAAATTCCCATGTCTTATTTGCGGTGACGATCACTACACTCGATACTGTCCACATCACGATGAAGTGGCCAAAATTTTCAAAGGGAATTCCCAACCCGCCGTGCTTACTCAGCCTTTTCCTTAGCGACAATCTATGGTTTCTCAAACCCCCTCTTCAGGGGGCAGTTCCAGCCACCCTTCTCATGATGAATCCTCAACAAGTGCCCATATCTATCTCTTCAATGGGATTGATTTAACCACTCTCTCTATGGCTTATGACACTCCAGTTAAACCTGACAAAGGAAAAGTCACTAACGATACTTTACCAGATCCATCACCATCCTCTGTTAGTCCTCCGTCTGGACCACTTCAAATTGAGAAACCTGTGTTCAATTCTATCTTACGCCCTCATAAGAGCAATATCCGTAAATATACCTTTAATCCTAGTTCATGTGTCACCCAGAACTACAACATTGTTGAAGATCTGGCACAAGCACCGTGTGATATGTCTGCGTTAGAAGTTCTACAACACTGCCCCAGTCAACATAGAATGCTCTTGGCTGCTATTGACGCTTTTGATCTTGATTCGTCCAACACTATGATGTTTAACTTGGATAATTTCTTGCCTCAAATCTCTCATCAACTTGATTTCCAAGTTTACATTGTTGTTAATAATCAACAAATCCACCGAACTATCTTGGATGAGGGAGCCTCTACTTGTGTCATGTCTTTAGCCTGCTGGAAAAAATTAAAATCACCCGCACTTAACAAATCCCCAATGATGCTACGTGCATTCGATGGGTGTGGTTTTCATCCCCATGGAATTTTTCAGTCCCTGTCGATCCAATTGGGTGGAAAATCCATCTCTGTTGATGTCGAGGTGGTCGATGCTCTCCTCGATTACAACTTATTACTTGGAAGAAGTTGGTTTATGCTATGTCCATCGTTGCTTCGTCAGTGTTTTGATGTGTGCAATTTTCTCATCAAGGTAAAATTGTCACTGTCAATCAGTTAGATTTATGTACACCTGACGCTCACATTCCTGCTACCAAAAATATTCCCTTTCTAGGAGATCACAAGATCACGTATGAAAGCGTTGGTGTTGGATTGTTGAAAGACTCTAGCCTTATGGGTACCTTCCCTACACCACTTCCATGTTCGACAACACATGTATTCCAACAGAGGACAAACACCTTCAGTAACCACTCACATAACCAGATCAAAGATCAACACACCGATGTTTTCACGTGGTAAAACCCCTATGGGGAAACATCCACAGCCCCAACCAACGCGGCCACTTGGAGCAGTTTATTAATGCAAAGAAAAAGATTACAGAGAGATTTTACAAGAGAGTTTCTCACAATCGATCATCAGAAAATGACCCTCCATGCTCTTTAAATAGAGATCATGGACCAATTGGATGTTAAGCCACAAATCAATGGCCATTAAGATCGAGGAGAGTATGAACCGTCGGATCACTCTATGTTAGGAACATATCGTGACCGTCGGATTTCCTAACTACAAATGCATACTAATGCATACTAAGGAAACACACTTTTACCTAAAGACATATTAGACCAAGTATATCTTAACTAACTCCTAAGTGTCTAAATATCCTAACATTCCACCCACCACACATCATGTTTCCACAATCAATATGATTTCTACTACGGTTTACCAATCCTTGGAATCATTTGACCCTTGGACTGTACCTAGTCCGTTGGAATTCGATGCACTAGGTGACACCATGCCACTTAGTCCAGCTGAAACCTCATATGTTTCCATCCAATCTGCCTCTCCCTCCTCGGATGACCAGCATCTCTTGGCACCCGACACTTACTCGATGCCAATGTGGTTAAATTCCTTGACGTCTGTGTTCAACTACATTTCCAAAATTTTTCCTTCTGATGAATCAATACTGGAAATGCTTAGCATCGATGAGGTACCTTGGGATGATAACCATCATCGATCCTCTTTTATTCCACCTCTCGAAGAAATCTAGGAAGATATACATTCTATCTCCCCCCCTGATGTTGTCCAATTTACCCAATCACCTATACTTACACAAGATGTTATTTCTGAAGGGAATTTAGGCAACATTACCTCTACAGTCGAAATAGATATTTCAATCAAGGAAGGTATCATAGAAAATATTAATTGCGACGTTAATTGTACACCCGAGGAAGTGGTTTCCTATAACGCTTTGTTTAAAGAATTTTGTGATGTCTTCGCTTGGAGCTACAAAGAGATGCCAATGATCGATCCTTCGATCATTGTGCATGAGATTAAAACCTACCTAGGTGTAAAACCTGTTCCACAGAAACTCCGCCCGATCCATCCTAAGAAGACCGCAACTATTAAGGTAGAAGTTGAGAAATTATTGAAATTTGGCTTCATCTATCCTGTCCCTTTGACAGAATGGGTTTCGAACATTGTTCCGGTCACCAAGAAGGAAGGGACCATTCATGTCTGCGTTGATTATCGAGACCTCAATAAGACGTGTCCAAAAGACAACTACCCTACGCCCTTTATCAACTAGATCATTGATAATTGCGCTGGTAGTGTAATTTTCTCTTTCATGGATGGTTTCTCGGGGTATAACCAGATTGACATTTTACCTGCTGATCAACATAAGACATCCTCCATCTGCCCATGGGGAACTTTCCCCTATCGGAAGCTACCATTTGGCCTTAAAAATGCTGGTGCTACATTCTAGTGAGCCATGTCCTATGCTTTCAAAGATATCAAACATATTGCGGAACCTTACCTCAACGACTTACCTGCCCACTCATCCAATTGATTAAACCATTTTGGTCATCTACGAGATATTTTTATCCGATGTCGAGTCTACCGCATTCGTTTGAACCCACATAAGTGTATTTTTGCTGTCGAATCAGGCCGACTCCTTGGCTTCATTGTTTCCAAGGACGGGATTTGGGTGGATCCCTTAAAAATTAAGGATATCTTGGCTTTACCTCCACCTAACAATATGGCACAACTCCAAAGTTTGTAGGGGAAAGAAAACTTTCTTCGTCATTTCATTTGTAACTATGATGATATTACAAAAGGATTTATGCGCTTGTTATAGAAAGACACCCCTTTTGTTTGGGATAACACTGCTAAATGCTCGTTTACTGCTCTTAAGCATGCATTAACCAACACTCCTTTGTTACATCCTCCGAATTACACAAAGGAACATATCCTTTACTTAGCAACCTCCACTTCCACTATTGCCATGGTGTTAGTTCAAGAGGACCCTCATGGCGAGGAACACATGATATATTATTTGAGCAAAAGTCTATCTAGTCCAGAGCTCAGATATTCACATGTTGAAAAGTTGGCTTTGGCAGCCATCATCGCTGTCTAGAGATTTCGTCACTACATTTTTCTACGCACCACCACGGTTATTGCGGACTCGAACCCCATGTACCACATTTTAACACATCAAGTTCTTGGGGGAAAATATTTGAAATGGATCGTTATCCTTCAGGAATTCAATCTCGAGTTCACTAAATCCAAAGCTAAAAAGTCCCTGGTGTTTGCAGAGCTTATTTATGACCTTCCTCATGCTGATGAAGATATTGAGCCCAACGATTCTCTCCCAGACAAAACTCTGTTCCTCATTAGCACGTCTGATCCTTGGTATGGAGATATCCTTCTTTATCTCTAGACCCAATGTTTTCAACCCGATATCTCTCGGGAAGAAAATCGTCGTATCCGCCACCATTCTCGTTGTTAACTTATTATCGATGACACTTTATACCGCCGTGGAATTGACACTATCCTGCGACGCTGTCTAACTCATGAAGAGGCTGAATGCATGCTTAACGAATGTCACCTTGGAGCCTGTGGCAGTCATCTTTCTAAGATGGCTACCGCTCAGAATTTTTTACGTGCTGACTACTTTTGGCCCTCAATTTTCAAAGATTGTATTGAGGCAGTCAAAAAATGCCCACCCTGCCAAGATTTTCACAAAAAGACAATAACCCACCCTGCTCTGTTGCATCCCATTGTTTCCATCGACCTCTTCACCAAATGGGGCATTGATTTCATGCAATGTAAGCCTCCCTCAGCTAAGGAGCATGGTTATATAATCGTTGTCGTCGATTACTTTACAAAATGGGCTGAGGCTATTCCTACCTTTCTGAATGATGGTCGTACTGTAGATATTTTCCTTCTTAACTACGTCATCACTCATTTTGGTGTTCCACACACCATTGTCACTGATCATGGTTCACACTTTATAAACCATATGATGAGTGATTTGCATGCCAAGTTGGGTTTTTTCCATGAGAACTCATCCCCGTACTATCCTCAAGCGAATGGACAAGTTGAAGCCATCAACAAAGTCCTCAAAACTATGATCCAATAGATGGTAGGGGCCAACAAGACATCCTGGCATCTACAACTTTTCTCTGCTCTCTAGGCCTACCGGACCTTAGTAAAAACTGCTACTGGTTTCACTCCTTTCCAACTAGTATATGGCATAGAAGTTGTTTTACCAATCGAGTGCGAAATTCCTTCAATAAAACTCAAAGTAGAACTCCTGCCCCACACTTATGTCGAAGAATAACGTTTCTTACACTTGACTAGGTTGGATGAAATGCGTCGTGATGCTGCTCTCGTCACTGAGACATATAAAAAACGAATCAAGAATCAATACGACAAGTCTATCCATCCTCTCACTTTTGTAGAAGGATACCTAGTCCTCATTTATGACCAGGCTCATGACAAGTTAGGGACGGGTAAGTTAGAACCTCTATGGCATGGTCCTTACATCGTGAAACCTATTCTACATAGAGGCACCTACGAGTTAGTGGACTATGACAGAATCTCCCTGGATGAGTCTCAGAATAGGCTTTACCTTAAGAAGTACTATGCTTAGGACATCTAGCATACATGCTTTTTACACTATTGTATTTTAGTTTGGTGTGTCTTTTTCTTTTGCGTGATCGAGTTTTTTCCTTAGCCGCTTATACTGTGTCTTGTGTTTTCATGCGCTGATGAAATATCCCTTTCATATATTTGTTAGGTTTGCGGATGGTGCTAGTCGACACACCCAGAACGTTGCTTCCACAACTTGGGTCATTTACCACTCTAACGAGTTGGTGAGTTCCAGAGGTATTTTCTTAGGATCGAAAACTAATAACATGGCATAATATCATGCTATCATCGAAATTTTAACCGAAGCATCCTCCCTAGGAATTTCTCACATGATTGTCAATTTGGACTCTCAACTCGTGGTCTGTCAACTCAATCGAATCTATGCTATTCACAATCCTATCCTACTACGAATCCACCTACGAGTTCGTCATATTGAACGAACGTTTGATTTTATCGAATACCAACACATACCAAGAGAACTCAATACCATTTTAGATTCGTTAGAAAATTGCATTATGGATAGATATCTCGCACATAGATAAGTTTTCATAAAGGAAATGTATCGCATCACATATCATCATGTAAATTAAAATACATCACCTAAAAAACATCATCATTTGAAAAACATTTAGCACTGTAAAAACTCGGAAATGTATATATATATACGATGTGACTGAAAAAGTTTGATTACATAAAAAATGGTACATAGATAGGCAAAATGTGGGTCTTCACACCAATAAACATCGTCATACAGACTTTCTAATCATCAGGAAGATCCTAATCTCCCTGCATCACATTATGTTGCGAGTAACATATCACTGCACGGGCTATTCACCTCAGTAGAGAGTTAAGACTCTCAAACACTCCCACAGTGTGTCTTTGTAGATGTAGTGGTACTTCCCGCCTCCTGAGAGGAGGGATACACATCATAAGACCTTGGAGGTTTCTTTCAAGCTCTAGGAGACCTCCTATCGCTACCCCTTGATCTACCACTATATGAGCATCATGACGCCCCAGTGCTGGCATCTCTGCTGGATGTGTTTTTCCTCTATCTGCATGATGAAATGATACGTTTGTTAAAGACTCTTCTATGTACTCTAAAAAATTATAACATTCAAAAATTAAAAACACTTGACAAGATCAGTTTGGTTTCTTACTTGACGCATCCCAATCCTCGCCTTCTAGAATAACCAAGCCCATGATGCCCTGGAAATATAATCCTGCGTATGGAAAGTCTTCTATCACGATCAATTGGCGTCTCAGCCAAGCGAAGAAATCATCGATGAATCTGAACTCTGAATCTGGGCCTAGTCTCGGAGACAGGCTGGTCCACTGCTCCATACGTGGTTCTCTCGCTGGCCGTACCAGTAATGAAATATGAGGTTGCATCCTAGGAATGTGTTCTAAGAAGAACGAAACCAAGAATGAACCATATCCGAATTGCTTCTGCTGCCCTGATCTGCATCTCGTAATCTGTTCCTTCACGTGGTGAAGAAACCCTATTCTCCAGTTAAATAATGTTGGCTCTAGACACTGTAAACCATAGGCCACTTGTGATCTTGAAACTAGGTGTGTGCTAGTACTTCCCATTATACTTGTAATGGAAAACAAAATGGATCAAAGAGATAGATCCTTGATATCTTTGATCGCAATTCTTCCACTCACTAGTCTCGCTCTTGGGACACAATGGTTTGGCAGATACTCATCCACAGGTGCGGGAAGTACCCATTGTCCTGTTAGAAATATGGGAGCCCCTCTTTTTGAGAGACCACTTATGAAGTACACATATTCCAAATCGATGGTAAGAAGTTTTGTTTCCACCTGGAATCCTTGGTCCGCAACGTTCCACAACCCGATCATATGCTCAAGAAGAAGGATCTCTTTTTTCATTTTTTTCATTTTGACATGAGACCAAAATCCCTCAATGCCGCTCTTGATCGAGGAATTTTTAAAGAGGACACATCATCGAGCTCATGCTCTCTTTCCTTCCACTCTAGCATGATTGTTGCCAAAATCACCTGCATCAACAATCAAGTTTTTCATTAAAAATCACATTTTTTGGCAATTTTCAAAACTTTAAAAAATGATTGTTTGCTCTTGTAAAATACCAATGCCGTCTTTTCATGAACATCAAGGCGCCCACACACCCTTACATTAGCCATCAAGCATTCGAAAAAAAAAACTCTTAACGTTTTGAGCGCGCGCTGGCCATTTTTGGGCATTTTTTGTGTTTTTTTTTAGCAACGCCCTCATAGACACTACATCAGAGCGTGGGCGTGTCCTTCATTGACCAAGAATGGAATTTTCCAAGCCTTCAACACTCCCCCATGAATTTTAGAGGAGCACTAAGCTTTTTGGGCGCTTCGGCCGACCCATGGTATCATTTTTTATAAATATTTATTGCCTTAAACGAAAATGTGAACCATATAATGAAAGAAGGGAAAAAGAGCACCAACCTGGTCCAAACAGAGAGGAAAATTATTTACTGTAGCTTTGACATCGAGCAAAACAAGATTCACCTCCAAATGGAAAATTCTCCACTGCTACAAATCTTGGCACAAATGAAATGGTAAATGACATTCTTTACTCCATTTTACTATTATACATTTCATTTTTTTCCTAAAGATATAATTTTTGGGTTTTTTAAAAATATTTTGGAGGCCTTATTAATCCCTTGAAATGAAGTTTTGACATTATTAACAGGTTTCAGAGAACTTTTGTTCGTTTTTTATCTTGTCACTTTTACGCGCATAGTCTTAGTTCGTTCTTAAGCTCAAAAATATAAGAACACACCAAGTAAACTTTTATCTCTTTTTTGGACCCACATGGATAAATGAAAAAGGAACCCCCTAGAGTCTTCTTTAAACTCTTTTCAGACTCTCTAAACGTGAAAACATTGTCGAGTGATCTTGCTTCCTTTCCCACTCGTTAAAAGGTTTGAAAGGGCATCTTTCGAGTGATAATTTATCTCTTTTTCGGCCTCGCAAGACTAACATTACGAAAAAGGACAACATTGGATTCGTCTTTAAGTTGTTTTTAGACTCTTTAAATATGAAAAGCCACTAATTTTACCTTCTCTGGACTCGTTAAACAATCATACATTGAAGGGCCCATACAGGACCGAACCCTTACTTCTTCCAGTTCACTAAACAAAGGAAGAGGTACATACCGAAGGTGATTCATACTGAGCATGTGTTACCCTCCTCGAGCTCGTTAAATTAAAAAGAGGTACTCGTCTATCTGGATGGGGGGGGAAAATTGAAGGAAGCAAGCCAAACAGTTTTTGAGAAAATTACCACTAACTCTTACGGTCACCCTTGAACATGACACTTTGTCTTTTCACGTATTTTAATCCACTGAACCTCTGCACTGAGCCAATCCTCTGAGTTTATTTTACTCCTTTGGGTCACCTGAAAAAAGTCACATCATCCACTGCATCATCAAGTTTTGGTCCATGTCACGTTTCTATTGTTGTGCGTCAGTGTTCAAGGGAAGTATTTGCCTCGAGAGTTAGCCATCACAAATATCCTGTTTCAATACCCGTGTCACCCGTGTCAGTCCATGTTCATTTGATCTACCAATTACATCTCTATGTCTGTTTTGTGTCATTGATGGGGGATATATCAAGGCCCTCCTTCGATGAGTCTATTACTTTCGACTTCAACACATTATCCAGGCACTAGACTTAGAAACCAGTTAGTACCTTGGGACCTGCATGCCTCAATGGCAGGCCTACTCGTGTCCGATAGTGGATTTACATTATTGACCCCTGATTGGGTGATTCCACGGATGTTTGACTTTAGCTCGTTCATTCACATTCATCGGAATGTACTAGAGGACCTTGGGAATCATTGACATCAATGGTGATCTCCCTCGCACTTGTTAGAGTTTTACCTCATTGACTAGTAATCAAGTGGTTTCTACCATGTTCGACATCAGGACATATATTCACATGGTTATATTCATACTACATCGATATTAGTAAGAAGACCTCGGGTTGAGTTATTACTCTTATATATACTTTTCCCAGGTTGCGAAGGAGTTCTTTTGAACTATGACACATATATTGTTACATAGATCCACTTTGTATTGGTCGTGGCTATGTCTTGTCGTCTCATAGATCCACTGTGTATTCTTCATGGCTACGATTAGTTCAGGTCATAGGAGTATATATCCACATTGTATCTTTAGTGTCTATACCTTTTATCAATATAATTATGGATCCGCAGTGTATTTTATGGCGGCCATACCTAAAAAGTATTTATCACTCAAGAATAGGTATGCCTTCCTTGGGTTTGAAACATGTCATAATATTTGTTTGATGGTTGTGTGCAAATTTTTCCAGCCTCTCTACATCCATCCCCTTTCTCGAAAAATTCTACAAAGTACTTCAATCATCATTGTCTTCCGACTTCACACTTTGGGGGGAAATCTTTTACACATCAAAATCACTCATTGCAATGATGACTAGTGTCGTCGTTACAAATATCACAAGTGTCGCATATTGGTCGCAAGTGTCGCAAACATTATCTTGTCTATGTTGTCTCTCTAATGACATCGTAAAAACACTTAAGACACCTCAAAGACTAGTCTTGAAGAAGAGAAATCAATATACAAGGAGTACAAGCCTTTTGCCACTGAAAAAACCACTCAAAAGTCAAATTCGGAAGGGAGCGCTCCCCTAAATACTGTTAGGGAGTGCTGGCACTCTGTACCCTCTTCTAGGGGAGCGTTCCAATGCTCTATGTCCCTTTTTGAGGGAGAGTTGGCCTTTTTTGGGCGAAATTTGGTTTGTTGGAGGAAATCAGGGAAGAATCCCCTCAATATCTGAAGTTGGTTGGATTCAAATTTGAGGTTGAGGCATGATCTTAGGGGAGATCCAAAACTGAAGGAGAGGAATCCTCAACTTATCCCAAAGATCTCTCAAGTGGTTAGGCCTCTCCAATCCTATACAAGGAGGCCTCCTCATGGTGAAAGGATGAATGGAGACTGAGAATTACACCAAACTTATGATCCCATAAGTGAGATGCCATTGAAGCATAATCAATGTAGATTACTTGAGCAAAGGGGTTGGACAAGGAGAGCTGGAAGAAGCTGCTACACCTTCATTAGAGGATTGTAAGTACTCTTCATTTGTTCTCATTAATATATATACATGCTTGGCCTATTTCTTTCAAGTTTATGTTTGTTCCACATGAACTTGTCTCTAGTAGATAGATCTGTATTTGAGCTAATCTTAGTATAATATGAAGTTTGTTGTATCTTTGTTTGTTCTACAAGACCTATCGAGGAGCTTGGGATTGAAGCTCAACTTGGAATTTGTGAGGACAAATTCCATTTAAAAAGGTACACTTTTTCTTCTTCCTTTTCATTCATTAGATTAATTATATCTAAAAGGATGTCAATGAAAAATGATAACATTCTTTCTGTCTTGGTTTTAGGGGTCTAGATACCAAGAGGGAATCCGCTTATCCGCAGGAGGATTCACTTGTAACACCAAGCACTCAAAACATCCAATTATATTATAATTATCCAAGTGGACATCAATAGCCACCTACCTATTCCACTGGCTCAAATTATAGTTTCCATCTTGGTATTTTTTCTACAGTTTTTTGGTTCCCAAACTTTTGGGGCCGTTTTGAGGCCTTAAACAACGTTTTGTTTACTCAAAATCATCCAATAGTTCCCTATTGGGATGTATTGGTCCATTCAAAATGTGTACTCCTAAGCTATACCTTTTCGATGAGGTATTGTGTGCCCCAAACATAGATCATATGTAAAGGTTGCACCCTCAGAGAGTTGATGTATTAACTACCCCCATCAAGGCCCACAAACCTTTTGGTAGTTCATATTCTAGGGTTAGGGTTTTGGATGTTTATGGTGTTCTCATTTATTCTTTATGTCAAAAAGGTCTTTGGAGCCTCATTGCAATCATCTTACAAATCAGAGTATTCAACACATCTCTCTTTTGAGATAAGCTACCACCATTCTAGCTAGCTTGTGTGCTTTGAATTTTACATTATTTTGTATTCCAAAAAGTCATTAATAGAATTTTAGTTTTACTGTATTACTGTGTTCCTTGCAATATATATGTGTATCTCCTTGTTATATCTCTATTTATATTTCTTCTTTCATGTCATTCTCAAAATAATCCAGATCATATAGCTAGGAGTTTGACATTTGTGTCACAAGGATGGATCTTGTTGATGTTTGGTAGCATCAGATAAGTATTTCCACACAGGTCTAAGTGTTTAGATGTTTGGAAATCATACAAATCCTTTTACCTTGAGACTTTGTTCCTAGAAATATATTTATATATCTCCTTGTTATATCTCTATTATATTTTTTCCTTCATGTTGTTCTCAAAATAATCTAGATCAGTGGTATCAGAGCGATCTACTCCTTGTTGTTCTTAGTGCATGTCCCCGATGAGGTCAAGGTATAGAGAGTTGGGTCTCAAGCTTCTTTATCTTGAGGAAAAATACTCTTTATCTCCCCAGAAACCTCACATGGAGGAAGAAAAGAGGAACAACAAAGTAGGAGATCCTATCAAATTGTTACTTGAGGAATCCCTTGTGTAACAGAGGAATGCAATGATGGATAATTTCACCTAGATCCTTCTACGATTGCCGACAACAATGAAGGAACCTTCAACTAGCAGTCACTTTGGAGGTGTGATTCCCTTTGAGGTACAAGTTAACTTTGATATTCCTTTGTTTGAAGGCCAAATAGGCGATGACGATTTGGAAAAAAGTTAATTCTTCTAGAGGGTTATTTCTTTGTCCAAATTTTTTCCAACAATGAAAAAATCACCTTTGTGCCCTTTAAGGCCCTTCCCCATGTCAAATATTGGTGGAAGACTTACTGTGATAAACATGTCGAGGATGAGTCTGCAATTTTTGGGCTAGGACCCACTTGGGTGGATTTTGCTGATGCCCTCAAGGAACATTATTACCCTGTTGGAAAGTATGACCACCAAAACATGAGATGGAGCACTCTACGTTAAGAAAGGGACCAAATATTGTCGGATTTCACAAATACCTTCCATACCTTTTGCACCAAGTTGGGTATAAAATACTCTGAGAACCATATGGTTCTAAAATACTGTGGGTCTCTACACAGGTACATCCAAACTGAAATGGAGTTTCTAGACATCTCTTCATTGGGAGTCGCTTATCGATATGCCATCAAAATTGAGAAGAAATTTAAGCAACAGAACAAGTGGGAGTTTCGGTCTGCAAATCCACAACAACCAAAGTATGGTAAGGGTGGCCCTAAATCCTATGGAAAAGGATAGATCAAGGATGAAAAATCCCAAGAAAACCATTCTAAGCCACTAGCAAAGAATGGTAATGGGAATTCAAAGAAGGACACTAGAAAGTGGTGCGCGTTACACAAAATACCTTGGAACAATACTGATGAATGTCGCTCCAAAAAAACATTATTTGCTGAGAAAAAATACTCAATTTCAGATGCTAACCCAAACTATGATTCATAATCAGAAAAGGGAAAATATATCATTGATGCAGAACCTACGCTACCACAAAAGTCCAACCAAAGGAACCATGTGAGCCTAAAGAAAGGGAGTGCCTCTTCCACTCACAGATGTGGGTGAAGGGGACCCCACTCCATTTCATTGGTGACAACAGTAACTAGAAGAACCAAATATTAGCATAAGTCATCAAGAGGTTGAACTTGAGAATGACAACACATCCTCAACCATACACCATCGGTTGGCTTAAACAAGGACGTGACATCCGCTCAACCAACAATGTCACATGTACTACAACATCAAACCATTCAAAGATGAGGTATTGTGTGATGTTTCCCCCCTTGAAGTTTTTTTATGTTTTGTTAGGACAACCATATATGTGGAAGCATCATGTTGTTTATGAATCTAGGCCCCATAGTTTCATTATTACTTTGGTAGATCATCTCTACATGGTACCTGAAGCAGTCCCAACTAATGTGGTATATTTGATCTCTATGAAGCAGTGAAAAAATTTGGTCTCTAAAACCGAGACATTTTTCATCTTTATGGTTTGGTCGAAAGGAAAACAAAAGGTCATTGCAACTGCAAAAACCTCTGCTGCACAACAACATCAGGTGAACAATATAGTAGAAGAGAAAAAAGACATATTTTCCTTTCCTACTGGGGTGCCTATGCACTGTAAGGTAAAGAACTCAATTGATTTGACACTTGATGATCCTTTGCCTAACATCCATTTTGGAGAATCACAAAATAAAAAACTAGATCCAAGACCTAATTTTGAAGGGCCACATTAGACCAAGCTCCTCACCTTACAGGAGCCCAATCATTCTAGTATAGAAGAAGGATGGGACATGGAAACTTTCTATTGATTACAGATCCCTGAACAATATCACAGTCAAGAACTGGTACCCAATCCCATGCATTGGAGAACTTATCGATCAACTCAAGAGTGCCAAGTTTTTCAGTAACATTGATTTGAAGTCAGGATACCACTAGGTGTCGATCGAGAAAACTAATGTATGGAAGATAGCCTTCAAGTATAAAGAAGGTATCCTCTAGTGGTTGGTCATGCATTTAGTCTTTACTAATTCCTTAGCCACATTCATGCGGATGATGGATGACATATTGCAACCATTCACAAACTCCTTTGTGGTTGTATATCTAGATGATATCCTCATCTTTAGAAAAATTTGGGAGGAACTTTTGAAGCATATTCAACAAGTCTTGGGAACCCTACGACAACACAAGTTATATGCCAATTTGGAGAAGTGTTCCTTTGCCATGTAAAGAATCTAGTATTTGGGATACATTGTGGATGAGCAGGGTTTTCATGTGGAACCATCCAAGATCCAAGTCATCCACGATTGGCCATCCCCAATTACAATGATCAAGCTCTACAGCTTCTTGGGCCTCACCAAATTCTACCGCTGGTTTGTGTTGGGGTTCTCTCATATTGCTTGGGACCTGAGCCAGATGACCAAGGGTGGATCAAGGTTTAGTTTGAGTGGGATGTGTCCCAACAAAATCATTCGAGGATTTGAAATTCCACCTTTTCTTAGCACCAATCCTTATTCTATAAGACCTGCAAAAACCATTTGAGATTGAGACAGAAGCTTCAAATTATGTTATCGATATGGTCCTCACTTAGCATGGGCATCCGATAGACTATCACAGTCAAACACTCTCTGGTGTTTTTCACAGATGCCCTACCTATGACAAGGAAAGTTTCAAAGTGGCCACCATCAGAAGTGGTCCATGGACCTGTAGCAATTCCACTTGAATATCAAGTACAAGAAGGGAAATAGCAACCATGTCACATATTGCCATAGTTGGCCATCGATTGTAGTGCTAACTACAATTATTAACTCTTGTGGGCATGAGGCGTCCGGGTGGCCACAATTACACAATATTGACTCTGACTTTGCTACTACCTATCATACATTGAGAACAGGAAAAAAAGTTCCAGACTTTCATCTCCAAGATGGATTTCTATGCCATCTCAACGATATTTGTGTTCCTACAAGCAAGCATGAAAATCTGATCTAGGAAGCTCATTACAGTCGAGAAGCAGAACATATTTGTGTGGAAAAAAGAATGGAAGTACTATAAAATCATTTTTGTTGGCCGAATATTCGACAAGATGTCTACAAGTACATCATATCCTGCACTTCCCACACCATTACCATGCCCACCATCAAAAAATAGGGGCTATACACCCCTCTGCCTACTCTATATAGGCCTTGGGAATCCATATCCATGTATTACATCTCCATTCTACCTTCAACCAAACATGGGAATTATTGTGTCTTCATGGTCGTTGATCGATTCTCTAAGATGGCAATTTTGGCACCCTACACAAAGAGCATCATAGTCGAGGCCACCACCAATATCTTATTTGAACATGTTTGGGTTCATTTTGGGGTCTCATGAACCATTGTCTCATATTGAGATAGTAGTTTCTTGAGCACTTTTTGGTCCAACCTATGGTCAATGATGGACACCAAGTTGACCAAATCGACTTCCTTCCACCCACGAACTGATGGAAAAATAGAGGTAATAAACAAGATGATTTTCCATATCATTAGGATGTACAATTCCAAACATCCACACACATGGGATGGAATCCTTCCTTATGTTCAACATAACTACAACAAATCCCTCCACAACTCTATTGACCACAACCCTTTTCATGTGTGCTTGAGGTTACAACCATTGGCTCTATTGACACAGCTCTACCCATTGCATCTCTACAGGAAGAGTCCCTTCGTGATCAGACCAAGGCTGATTGAGAAACCAAATTTATTGAGCAAATCCAACACATCCAACAACACGTTCATTATATTTTGCAGAAAACAAATTCTAAGTAAAAGCAACGCCACGATTAGCATCGGGTACCAAATACGTTTCAAGTGGGAGATAAGGTATGGTTGCATTTGCAGAAAGAGAACCTCACACGACCCCATCAGAAGCTATAGACACTCTGATACGGGTATTAGACCATCACCAAGGTTTTGCGTGAGAATGTTTTTGAATTAAGTATTCCTCCTTTCTTTGTCTTGCACCCAATATTTAATGTGGAACTACTTCGACCATATTTTCCACCTCTCCTAGAAACTTCATACGTGGTAGAGCACTTGGCCCCTATAGAAATCAATATTGAATATATTAAACATACAAAATTTGATCGGATCATGGACACCAATATGAGGGGCACCCACCAGCAAAACATTGAACTCTATTGGTTCATCAAAGCAAGGAAGTTACTTCATCAGGGAAAGTGGCTCACCAGAAGTCAGATTCAACAGAATTTTCCCCATATGATGGATGGAATTGAAACAATGGAGACCATTTCTTCCTAAGGTGGTAGGACTGATCTAGGTGGACATCAATGGCCAACCATCTATTCCATTGGTTCAAATTACAGTTTCCATCTTGGCATTTTTTCTACAATTTTTCGGGTCCCAAACTTTTGGGGTTGTTTTGAGACCCTAAATGATGTTTTTTCGACATGGAAGCACCCACTAGATCATTTTTAGGATGTATTGGGTCGTTCTTAATGTGTACTCCTTGACTAGACCTTTTCAATGGGGTACCGATCACCCCAAACAATAATCATATGGAGAATTTGCGCCCTCAGGAAGTTGACGTATCAACTACCCCCATTGACACCCACAAACCTTTTGGTGTTTCATATTTCGGGGTTAGTGTTTTGGATGTTTAGGGTTTTATCATTTATGATTTATGTTAAAAATACCTTTGGAGCCTCATTGTAATCAAATTCTTGCAAATGAGAGTATCTAACACATCTCTCTTCAGAGATAAGCTACCATCATTCTAGCTAGCTTGTGTTCTTTGCATTTTATAGTCTTTTGTATTACAGAAAGTCATTAATAGAATATGAGTTTTATTGTATTACCATGTTCCTTGCAATATCTCTGTGTATCTCCTTGTTATATCTCTATTATATTTTTTCCTTCATTTCATTCTCAAAATAATCTAGATCGTATAGCTAGGAGTTTGACATTTGTGTTGCGAGGATGGGTCTTGTTGATGTTTGGTAGCATCAGGCAGGTATTTCTGCACAGTTATAAGTGTCTAGATGTGTGGAAATTTTCCAAAGCCTTCTACCTTAAGACTTTACTTTAATTAAATGAATTATTAAAGTAAAGTGATTTCATTAATTAGTTGAGTTATTTAAGGAAATGCTAAAATTAATTAACATTTAATGTTAGCCCTTGATCTCAAGTGATGTGAGAAGTAATCTAAACCATCAATCACTTTGGAGATTAGGGTTAGTTCATAACTCAATCTTATAAAAGAAAGTCTAGGGTAAAGGAGGAAGACACTTGACACATTGACATAAAGTAGAGAAGTAATTTTTCTTAGAGGGTTGGATCACGATGGACTGTGATTCAAGGAGATCTTGGATGGGTGGAGAAGGACTTCCATCTAGAGATCAGGTCAAGGAGAAGAGAGAACAAAGGTAGTTGTGAGTGGGTTTCAACAGAACGAAGCCACGGGAAAGGGTTGTGTTGTACAATTTTTTTCATATAGTCCTTGAGGTCATGTATGTAGGTTTTAGTGGAGATAGGCACATATATGTGGGTTTTCTTAAGGAAAGGCATGTACATCTAAAAAATTATGTCAAATTTGGGTCGTATAATAGATCAGATTTTTCCATGTTTTTCTACAACTGTATTTCTCTTAGTGGACCATTATCCTTGTTACAAAAGCCCTGATTTTATCATAATTAAATAATCTCAGTACTGATTTTACCTCTGGGGTTTTTGCAAGGGTATCTACCCAAAAATATTGGTGTTTATGTGTGCCTGATTTGGTTTCTAGTTTTTCTTACACTATATTTATTTGAGTTGAATATTTTAATAGTGTATTTTGTTTTGAGCTGCTAATATAATTTGCAGTAAGGATATCACTAGATAACAAGATACCTAGGTGTTGAAGTAAGGGATTTATATAGTTCTTGTGGTATAGGCCATGGTTTAGGACCAAAGTCTACAGACATAGACCATAAGAGGGTCCTCTAGGAATCATGACTCTTGCACGAGGTCTTAAAACACCAAAAAGGCTCTATTGAGGGGAATACTTGTACCTATGAGTGTTATATGGGAATAAATTTAATGGCTAGTGTACCTTGGGTGAGTCTATTTAGAAGTAAGAACCAAGGACTTAGGTCCTAATGGTTCCTAATAAGGATCATGGACCATGAAAGGGGCCCTGAAGTAGCATCATTATTCCTAGGTGATTAAAATACCATTAAGAGGTCATGTGTGGTGGTTTGAGGAGTTTTTATTGTACTTGAATTTCTACCAGCCTCATGTAGTTCCTAAGCAAATTGTTTCCTCCCACGACCATGTCTACAGCCCCAAGAACCACACCTAATGCTCAAAACATAAAAAATGGTGTTTCATTCTAACCATTAAACAAGGTGACTTCAACATCTAGTTGATGAAAACATCATTGGTCGGTTCTCAACATGGATGACACTATCTATGGTAAATATTATTGGTGTGCCATTATCATTTTTCTCCCTTCACCTCCTCACTTAAATTATTAGTTGGTGAATAGAGAATTTGGTTTGGGAATGGACTAGTCTTTTCATTCTTTGAAGTGATTATTTAGGTATTGTTCATGCATGTTTGTTATCTAAAATTGTGGACATTTTTTGTTAGCTAAAAACATACACATATTTTTGTTAAATAAAATTGTGGATGATTTATGCTTGAATTAAATTCAAAATGTAGAAGGGAAGGTAACATGTGGAAAATTTGAATTTCACAAGAATGTGCTCATGTTTAATAACAATGTAATTGCCTCGGTGACCTATTATGTGTCATCTCTTATCCTATGTGTCTACTTCAAACCTATATTTGGAGTAAACAAGTTGATGGCATGAAATGCATAAACTGTTAAAATATCACTATACAATCACTTAGTCAAACTAAGATTTAAACCTCCAATAAATTCAATAGTAATGCATTAAACTTAATAGCATTCTCTTGTACGTTATGAGCATAAATACATAGACTAAGAAAACATAAAATCAACGATGGAAATTAAATGAACATTAGATATCATATTAACACATTTGACAAAAATATTTTCTTGGCAGTGCCCTTGGAAAAACCCACAAGGGGAAAACCAGTCCAAGAGAGATTCTTTATTGAGCTTGCAGAGAAATATTCTAAGTTTACGACAGTCTGTTACAGTAAGAATAAAACAATACTTATCTCACAAACCCAACACAAAATACTCCTTGAAATTTGTTTCACGTTTCCTTGAGAACTGTGCCACTATTGTACGACTTGTACCGCCCAGTTCAGTCAACAATACATCTACAAAACCTCGATTTATTTGCCCAAATTTTTTGCAGTACGACCCTCTTCTGTATGGAATTATCTCCAGTTGTAAATTCCCTCAAGCTACCTCAAAATATGTGTTGTAGAAACAATGATTTATGTTTAGCTAAAAACAACAATACGAACCTCTAAATCCATACTATATGACCTCTTATATTCTATTGTACGTACCAGCATTCAATGTTGTACCTATCTTGGGATATGTTCCCTATCGCCCTCTTGGAAAGTGTGCCCATTATCTTGTTGTCCTTCTCTTTTCTCCTTCAATTCAATATCTCTTTGTCTCTCTTGGAATGTGTGTTTTTTTACCTTCCCTCTCAAGCTCTCCTTGAAAAGTGCACCCCCTCTCTCATAATTTATTTTTATGCATTCTTTAATGAGTAACTTCTCTAACCCTATATCTCAAGGGTTGAGATTCAATATTTGTCAGCAATATCAAAAGACTTGACCTAGTATTCCGTTGGCTTCACTTAAATCACTTAAGTGACCCAAACACTATAAAGTCACTTTTACCCATTAAATAAAAGACCCAACTTAACTTTATAAAATCAATGTATAATGTCAAGTCACTGGAGAGAGATATATGCTCAGTCACTTATGCATGTTAGGCATCGCCAATGCAGAAGTACCTCCAAGATACAAAAACTAACACTCCCTCTTAGCGAGGGAGGTACTTATAGAAACTCTACCAAAATGTTCCTCCAAGCCCATCATCTCATTTGTTGTAGTCATTTTTCCCTTTGAACTATATTCCTCTGCTCCCTCTGAAATGGAAGCCACTGCTTCTACCTACACTAAAATCTAATCTGGAGACTTCTCCATCCAATACATGCTCCTAGGAGTCTCCTCACTCCTCTGAGCATCCAATTGTGTCATCTCATACCAGTTGATCCCTCTGATAGTACTAGAAGAAGACTAGGTCCCTGGTATCAACTCACTCTTTTGAGCAACCTGATCACTCTCTAACATTGATATTGAATCTGAATTAAATAATCCACTGGATCCAACCACAGGTTATCCCATCAACCTGTATAACCTCTCATACTAGAAACCAAGCAATACAATGTTTTCCGTAGTAGCTCCCTATGGATACAGAAACACCTGTCCACGAAAGAATACAACTCCACATCAATCAACCTACAAATATAACACTGAGTGTAAATTTACTAGAAACTCTAAAACAAACAACACCTCGGCCAACTCCAGAAAACCTCCTGACTCTAGCTGGAATCTAACACATCTAGCCCCCTTCACTGCATGTATGTTTCTATCCCCACAACCCACATAGAATTCTGAGTCTATCTTCTAAAACTACGGAACATAGACCCCATTCCTATCATATGTCGAGATGCACCACTGTCCACAAACCACATTTCAATTTCCTCAAACTCTACACTACCACTACTTGAAAGACCAATCATCATAGAAAATTCCTTCTCGAATTTCTCATTAAACTCAACAACCTTAGTTGATGTTGATACGTGTGGATCCTTCTTACTCTTCTTATTGTTTGTACATTGAATAACATAGTGTTCAGTCTTATGACATGCAAATCATTTCACTTTTTTCATGTCCTTCTTCTTGTCTTTGATCTTTCCCACAAGAGAAACATTATCCTCGTCTGCACCACCCTCTTCCTTCTCCTGACGAGAACCCTCCCAGATATCCTCCTAAGTAAAGGAATCCCATAGTATCCTCCAATATGGGATATTCTTTCTCCCCACCAAACACTTCACTAAAACATCCCACTCTTTGGTGAATCCCTTGAGAGCTATACACACCAACTTTGAGTCTGTAATAATCTCCCGTACAATTGCCAACTCATCCTTCACCTCTCTAATCCTGGTGATATAGGAGGCCACACTCTCTCCCTTGGCCATCCTAGTGTTGTGGATCTTGTCCCTAAGGGACATCTTCCTGTTCTTGTACAAGTTTATCAACACATCCCACATCTCCTTGGCTTCCATCTTCTCAGCCAAATGTGGAATCAAGTGGTTTTTCACTCCATCCAAGATTATCCTCTGCGCCCTTGCTTACGTCACTTCATGGAGGTTTATGGAAATGGGATCTGATAAAGGAACTATCACTTTGGTACTCATAAATTCCAAAAACTTGTTCTCTCGAAGAAGAGTTGCAATCCTTACCTTCCACTGCAGGTAGTTGGATATCCCCTCCAACCTATCCTCAAACCTGAGACTAGAAGTCATCTTTTTCCAACTGAAAAAGACCCTTTATTCCCCTTATTATTCCAAGAAAAACCCCTATAAATCACTTCTATCCAAGTGCCAAAAAAGTTTCCATTGAACCTCATATCCCAATCTTTGATACCATGTTAAAATATCACTAGACAATCACTTAGTCAAACTCAGATTTTAACCTCCAATAAATTCAACAATAATGCATTAAATTTAACAACATTCTACTGTACTTTATGAGAATAAATACATTGACTAATCAAACTGAAAATCAGCAGCGGAAATTAAATTAACAATAGAGATCATATTAACACATTGACTCAAGGATTTTCTGGGAAATACTCATGGAAAAACCCACGTTGGCGTGTAGTGGGAAAACCTAGGGTTCAACATGAATTTACCAACAAAACCATCAAATATCGGCCCTTTCGGCAGCACCTGCAAGTAAGTGAAGTCTCACCCGAGGTATCTATGGGAACTGCAAGAACCATATCTCCACAGTGATGAAGGGATGGGAGGTAGTCCTTGTAACCATTCTACCTTGTATTTGTTCAGGATTTCTTATATAATGTGCGCAAAAACATAATAACATAACATATTCATAGTAACAGAACACATATCATATGTGTGAAATAAACATAACATCAAACACATAATAACACATAGACACCATGATTAACGTGGTTCACCCAAGATGGGATATGTCCACACCGACCAATTTCTTATTATATTATTCAGAACATGCATTACAAAATATGCACATTGCACTCATACATTATGTCTCATGCAAAATGCCCTTGTTGTTCTCCTATTCTCCTACTCACTATCTATCTCCATATCCCACTATCTCTCCATTTCTCTATCACTCCTTATCTATCCCAACACCCTTACATATTTATACAATTACAATGGGGGTTATCCCATATCGATGGACCCATAATTCCTAACGACTTGCAACAGTCTTCCTTCTTTTGTGCACATTGGTCCATGCATGCGAAAGTGAAACAATAGTCTTTCTTTCTTGTGCACACACTGATCCCTAGCCGACCTGTCACTCTGTTTGCGATGTTTTCTCTTGTGTGGTTCCAATATCTGGTCCCCAAAATCTTGTCCCAACAGGTGCCTAACACTCACCAGTGGCTCATCCTGAGCCACCTAGTCCTTTTGTTGTGCTTCTTGGCACATCACAACGAACTTTAGAAAATTTTCCTTCGTGGTTGTGAAATTTTCCTTTGCTTGTGCTTCTTACACCAAAATACTCTCTATTGTTCGCATGGTAATGGGGGTATTCAATTTCTTTTCATTGTCTTACACTGCTTTCTTTACTATGCCATGTGCATCTACAAGTTCTTCTATCACCCTAAATGCTTCCTCTTGCAATAGCTAAAGCTTCTACATGAGAGTATGTTGTTCATATCTCATCTAGTTTATCTCATGGTACAACTACCTATTCTCAACTATTGTAGCCATTTGTTTTGTTGGTAGAGTTCTTATTGTTTCTTTGAACTTTCGCTCCTTCTCCTGTGCAATTTGTAACCTATGTTCTATTTATTGTAGCTATGCATCCTCTAGCAATTGAGTCCACTCTTGTGTACTCTCTTCATATATATTTGTGCATTCCTCATCCAAACTTATAATTCTCTCCACTGTCATCATGGTTGTCTTTTCTCGTTGCTCCCTTTCTTGTGGTGGCTTACTCGACGTTGTGCGAGCTTTCAAATCGACTACCTTTGCAATGGATCCCTGAATGGCTTCACTTTTTTTTGTCACTTGAAATTTCAAGGGAATATCTACTTCCATTTGTACCTTTGAGATGTTGTTTTATACTTCATGCACTTCTTTTTGCAACCTTGTTGTTCTTTGGGAAGACTCGTCTCGTTCTAGCTTGAATTTTCTATACTCTACGTGTAGTGCTTCTTTGTCTGCAGTCACTTTGACCAACTTTGTAGAAGTCAATTATGCATGCAACTAGATATCTTATGTGACACTTGTCTACAATCTATGTAGCACATTCAATGGTAGCTATGACAACACTAAGTCAATATGACTTAATGCTTGCACGCGCTCCTGCATTTCTGTCATGGGGAACTATATGGCCCCTACTAATATCTTCATCATCCGATGCTCAGATGATTCTAATGATGGTTGTGAATATGTTATCATTTATTTTCTCTCTATCTGTTCTTCTTCTATTAGTTTTACCGACACTAACCTGGTTGATTCTAAAATCTGGTGCAGTGTAGCTATCTGCGCCTGCACTTTCGTGTACATTTCTGCATGTTTCTGTGCAACTCGTTGAATTTATTATTCAGTAACTTCTTTCATCTGATCTCCAATGTTATCCAAGTCATCTTCAATTAAGACCTAGATATCTACTTCCTTTGAGGCTTTCCTATTCTTGTGTTTATGTGTTAATAGCTCCTTAGGATTCTCTTTTCTCTTCTCTCCAGTCGGTGGTGTTGTTTCTTGAGTGTCACCTGCACCATTCCCTTGTTCTTCATGTTCTCGATCTTCTTCTTGATCCTTCTCTTGTTGTTGTGTCTCCTTTTGCATTGTTTCCAGCACTGGGGTTTTCCACTCTTCTTCCCGGTCATTTCTTATCAGACTGACATCTTGTTCTGTCAATCTGTAATTGGTCGAAAACCATTGTTGATCTGGATCTCTTTTTGCTTGGATGTACATGTGGTGTGGCTCTTCTTTGAATCGTGCAACTTATTTGTATGCTTCAATGTGGTATGATGTGTGGTCTGTCCTCAATAAACTACCAGATTGTCTCCTTATAAATATAGAAAATTACATTGTTGTCCATTTTCCTATTCTTGTACGTGATATGCCACAAAGAAACATACCTCTTTGCCAAGCATGGATCCTGCGTACCTTCTAGGAGATTTTTTTCTTCTGGTTCCCTCCAAGTAACCAATGCAATCAAAATTAGTAATGATGCATAGTGGAACTCCATACCTTTATCCCGCGCTTCCTTGTGTTGGCGGCCGGAAGTTACTCCTGGATTGCTAGCAGGAGCAGAGCCCGACACCCATCAGTTTAATGTCACGATTTGTTTAAGGGTGATCAAATGGAGGAAGACTCAGAAAAACATCGTGTCAACTCAGAAACCAGACCAGGCATGCATGAAAGAGTGAGGTCTTGATAAACTCCAAACAGTAGGTCGTAGTAAAAGGGTGAGTAGGTGGAAGACTTACGCAAGGAGGGTGCAAAGGTCTATCACAGACATCCGGTTTGCAACAGACTGAAGAAGAATGCATTCGAACACAAAATCCTTTCACATTCAAATACAAATACTAGAAAACACAACAATGTCACAACAAATCCTTTATCATAACAAGATTGCTAAGTTCGTGTGAATCCTTCAACTGCGAACTCTTCGGCATAAGACGAAACCAGATGGAAAGAAAGAAGAACTATTTGTTATAAACCAAGAAGTCTCAAACATAGAGGCATAACCAGGAAACCAGAGTATTTGCTAACACTTTACAGTCGGAAGCTTAGCTCTACCATCGATAGATACAAAAATGGCCAAAATGCCTACATATACTCAAAACAACAATAGCAGCGGAACCAAGAAAATGCATTGAAAGCTTTGCGTCTGCATGGCTTCTGACAATCAACATCTGAAAGATTGTGAAACTTATGTCAGACGCAATCTTAATTGTTTTGACAGTTCCAACGACGAATCGACGTGCCTTAAATTCATGGCCGTGCTCTCCCATAAAGGCGGAGGCGATATCTAACCACCACCAACTGCTTCTTGGGATTGAGAACGGCTCAGCCAACTCAGCTTCTCGGGATGGGGAAGACTTCTCGCGCTGCCACCTGGAACAACTGAATAGATTGAGGGACGAGCATGGAGGCCAGCGCGAATGACACGGTGCATGAGGATGGTGGTGCCGGGCTATAAGGGGGTGGAATACATGACGAGATGATTGACGGCGGAAGACATCAGGTGAAAGGGAGGAAGACGGGAGGAATGAATTCGCCTACGGGTGAGAGGCTGACGTGGACAGGAGCGGGACACGTGGCAAGGGACGAGTGGGTGGTGAGAAGAAGGTAAGACCACGCGGACCAGAGAGGAAGAGGTGAATGGATGACACACGGTAGCAGGGGAAAGGCGGAAGGGAAGATGAAATGATGGGAAGAGGGCCCACACTGGTTAAGCACCAGGCAGCTGAGAGGGGCGGGGCTGCACGAGCGCCGTTGATCCGGGCGCCTCGATCGTGGCCATCAAAAAGATGCATGTGGGATTCCGGACCCCCCCCTCTGCTTAAAGGTAGAAAGGCGGGGGGGGGTCCGGAATGGTCTTCATCGCCGTTGATCTGGGCGCGCTGATCTGGACCGTCGGAGAGGTGCACCCCCGATTCCGGACCCCCCCCCCTCCCGCTTAAAGGTAGAAAGGCAAGGGGGGTCCGGAATCCAACGCGCGTCGTTGATCCGGGCGCACGAATCTGGACCGCTCGGACTTGCTCGTTGCTTAGCATGGGCGCATTATCGCCCAAAACTTAGGAAAAATGGGTTTTAACCCCTTATTTTGCTATCTAATCCCCTCTACAAGAAATATCGCTAACATTTGGCTCCATGGGGGATAGATTCGTCCCTGTGATGCTCTAAGAACTCTTTTGCAGACTTAGTGCCTTTGCTGTTGGGCTATGGAGTCATTTATTAGTCCAAAAAATGAAATAAAAACAATATTTACAAAACAAAAACAAAACGAGCCGACTGCGGCTCAAAGAA
>ML797514.1:315384-350794 GCA_009831015.1 Picea engelmannii
TATCATCTTTAATTCTCAGGACATCCAATCCATGTGCAACTTTGTGTGTGTCATATTTTTCCTTCATCCTTTTCGCTAATGCTTTCTATTGGGTCTTATCCATGGAAAAAAATAGTGAGTCTTCCCCTGCTAATGGAAATCCTATAATGTGTGCAATAAGTTGGGTTTCGATCGACACTGGCCTATCCAACTAGAGGAAACCTTTGTGGGTGCAATTGAACAGTAACTTGATGCATATGCTAATTTTCATGCTTCTGCCAAAGTGTGGGATCTCCAATGGGTTCAATATGACTGTGTTAGAAAAATAGGTGTGCTCGTTTCACCATAGACAATATAGGAATATTGTCACCCAACCATAGGAACAAAGGCCACCCCCGAGCACCTTAACCTTAACAGATAGAATAATTTATAAAGCAATCCAATAGCCAACCAAGGTAGTGCACCAAGCAAGAATAACCAAATACCAAGCAAAATGTCCAAACCATAACCGAGAGAAAGTCCAAGCCAAAACCGAAATTCCAGTTGCAACTATAGTTCCTTTAAAAACTTTCACACCACTGGTCTTATGCAGTTGTGAGAGTGAGTATTACAAATGATCTCTAGCGCCCTCTATTTATACTACTCTATCTCACTTTACTGGGCTGAATTCTCTTTTTGAATGCTAATATTTCAATATTAAATATTCTCTTGAGACGAATTGTCTCCTAGAGTTATTATCCAACGCTTTAGGGTTTCTCTTGCTTCTCGAAATATTATAGTCTTATCAAATGCTACACATGGAGGTTAATACCTCCCGCATCTACCATAATATCAACACTCCCTCCTAGCTAGGGACGTATTAAAGGAAATGGTCTTGAGCACAAATATACCATTCTATCGGTAACATCATCATAGCTACACAGGCTATATCATGATCAGATCATGAGCACCATCATCACTATCAATATCATTTGATAGCATCAACGACATCATCTCTCGAATCCATACTCCATTTGGCTAATTGGGAATGATGTTGAATAAGTCACTCACTCCACAGAGTGATACAAGAACCATTCTTCTAATCCAAACATATGTCCTAGAAGAATAATTCCTCCAATAGATGTTGGAAGCCACGCCATGGGCTACAAGGAATATTCTTCTAATACAAACATATGTCATAGAAGAATGATTGTCCTGGACCATTTTCCACATGGATACTGTCTGTCCATCAACATACCGACTATCCATCTAGCTGGTAATCATCTCCAACACTAGTGATAGTCTTCATGGAAATCAAAATAATTTCATTCAATAGAATACAACTGTGTCTATCCATAGTAGTACACAACTATTAGCCAGTGTCACACAACCACACCTAGTAGCACATAGTTACTAACCAATGACACATAATCACAACCAGTGGAATACATCCACCGCAGTGGCATACAACTATTGTCCAGAGACATACAGTCTCCAAATAAATCATATCATATGAAATCAACCTGCATAACAATATCATGATACAAACAGATTCATCTGGTCCATTCTTCTACTCATATATGTGCAATCTAGAAGAGCATCTTCCCTCAGAAAGTAAAACATCAACCATGGTCTATCTAGACTATTCTTCCACAACATAGAAGAATAAATATACCTGATTTCTGAGCCTGGACCATTCACCTAACCGAGCCATTCCTCTGACACTAATCATAGTGAAACCTGGAAAGAATGAGTCTACCCTAGGGAATGCTTGTCCCTGATTGTTGAACTTGGACCATTCACCTAACTCGGCCATTTCTATGGCACTAATCACAGTGCAAACTGGAGAGAATGAGTATTCTCTAGGGAAATATTGTCTGTACCATTTCCTATGGAAATGATTGTCCTGCACCAACCTCCAAAACCGACCATTCTTCGAAACTGATCACAACTATGAACTTTGAAAGAATGACTACCCGACAAGGCATACCATTCTACTTGACCACTACTCAGAGTGACTACCATGAAGAATAATTGTCCTAGACCATTACCCCACACTGGCCATAAGGGGAATAGTTGTCTATAGTACATCAAAAATCTATCGGACCATTTTCATTTCGAAAATGACTATCCTATCTGGACCTTTTTCGAACTGGAAAATGCATGTCCGTTAGAAATCTCGAACCACTTTCCGCACTATAAAGGAACTTCCCATATTGAACCAGTTTCTGAACTGGAAAATGATTGTCCATAAATCAATAACATATTAGTGCTCCCTCCCAACCTTGGAGTAAACACTTCCTTTTCCAATAAGGAATTCATCTCCACGAGCCCCAACTTGTCTCTTAAGTACACAAACTTCTTATCTTGGACAAAGGCCTTAACAAAATATCTACTATCTTCTCATCTGTGGAGATATACTGTAGAACTACTTCTCTCTTCTATATTTTATCATGGAGAATATAATGCTTGATCTCAATGTACTTCGGCATGTAATGGAACACCGATTTCTCTCAAAGCTTCACATGGCTCTGGTCATTACAATATATCATGGTCGAATTTAGAACCTGATTAGACAGTCCAAAAACCAACTTACAGAGCAACATTGCTTCTGTACAAGCATCAAAAGTTGCAATATATTTTGATTTTCTAGTTTTGAGTGCAACAGACTTTTGTTTCTTGCTAGCCCATGACATCATGGAAAATCTCAAACTGAATCATATCCAAGTAGCATTTATTTTGTCATCTGCACTCTAAATCGATAAATTCATGCAGCTCCATGTCATAATTTAAACGCCCCCCCCAAAAATGTATGGTTGAGTATTCTCCAAATACATTTAATGAGAAAATTAGAGTCTCTTCAAATATTTAGATATGTTATCATGGGAGTTAGACATCGATTTGTAATCCATCATCATGGACTTCTGAGTCACCATTCTAATACACTTTCTCTATCATAGGAATTTTTCACCACGTTTATGTTGTATATGAGATACACTGCATCAAGTTTCTTGAATCCATAAAAGGTCTTCTTCCATTTTCATACATGGGTATTTTTTCTGGTATAAGCTTCTTTCTCAATTTTCTTTATTGGGAAGAACGGTATTTTACATGTAAATTTCAATCCATGGATACTAAAATAGGTATATTTGGTTTACCGGAACAAGTTGTCATCATAGTATTCTCCCTCCTTTTGGAAGAACCTCTAGTTTTGAATCTCGCAATGCTTCCATTCATAAGTATTTTTCACATTTTCTTACATACATTGTTCTTCATCACAACTTCCATTTATTCTCCTTGATTGTTTCTAGTGGGTTCAAACCAAGCTGGTAGTATTATGATTTTCTGTATTTTCTTTCATCTTCATGTTCTTCCTCATGTTCCTCTTTAGCTTTGGGGTCCATGGAGTCTTCTATAGATTCCACACCCTTTCTTCCTGAAGATTCAAAATTATTCCTTTCATCATAGGAACATAGATGTAGATAGACAATCAAGTATACTTATGACTTCTTTTCGAAGAAGAATTGTTCTAGGGTCAAACTGAACATGTGTTGCTTATCATGGTTGATACTTTCAATGGGGAACATGGACAGATACTTCATAATCTTCATGGATTCTTCAATGCATCATATCATTTAGGATTAACTCCCTCCTAATTCTGGATTCATGGACCAATGCATTCTCTTCTTTTGGAATTATGTAATCATCTCCCTCCATATAATAAAGTCCATGCTTCCGTATACATCCTTATTTCCTTCTACAATTGTCACAAGTCTTATTCTAATTTCCTCTTGATTATTGACTTCTTTTTTATTTGACTCCTTCTGGGTCTCTTCAAGTTTGATTCTGATTTTATCCTATCTGACAGTTGTTACTTATATAATAGTTTCCTCAGGAATTTGTCAACGTACTTCATCTTCTTGTAGTCATCGTAATAGCAATCCTTACATTGTTATTCTTCCATAAGTATTGTTTCACTGGCCATATTTTCTTCTAAGGAATAGATATGCATGATATGTACATGAATTATGTAAACATGGTATGTACAAGAACTATGTTATAGAAGAATATTGTTACCTTCAATAGAAGAAGAAGTTGGTTTTATCATGCTTGGATTTCTTTGAGGTTCCCTTTCTTCGAAAAATTTTTCTTCATCTATTTCCTTCCTTTTCTTTAACTCATGACAGTGGTTCCTTGTTGGACCTTGACCAATTTTTGAGGAAACATTGGCCAGATTTGGCCCACTTTTGGACTTCGACACGATGGTCGAAGAAGGAGTGCCCAGGCGGAGCTGAGATCACAGATCTCACTTATTTTGTGGGCTATGTGGACCCAGTAAGGGGTTCTTTAGGTTTTTTTTAATGGGTTATGGGATGTTGGCCCATGGGGTTTTCCCATGTTTAGACCTTATTGAAAAGGTTTGTAAAAGTATAAATAAAGAAGACTGTATTGTAAAAGGGAGGAGCTAGTTGGCTAAGTGCAAGTAGTTCAAGTGGCTTTGTGCAAGGGAATGTATGTGTGTTAAGGCTTTGTGATTGATAGAAAGTTGACTTTGTGCCTTGACCTAGTTTTGGAAGGAGGATCTAATGCTCAGTGCACAGATCTCCTATCTGGTACGAATATTGACTCTATGGCTTAGTGCACAGGAGTAACTGAATGTAAGAGATTGGCGAATAATAAAGAGACGAAGCAGTTGGTGGATGTAGCCCCACACTTGGGTGAACCACGTACATCTGGTGTCTTATGGTTTGATTTGTGAAATGATTATCTTTGTTATGTTTTTCTTAGCTCTTAGATTAGATATGTAATGGATATGTATATGCTGCTTTAATGCTTTGCTTATGATAAATTTCTAGATCTGATTCATAGTGCTAAGTGCTAAGTGTTTGAAGTGCATAATATTTGTTGTTACTACGCTAGATCTATCCTGGGGTATGTTCTACGATGTTAATAAGGTTAATGAACTAATGCATGATTGATTCCTAAGCATTAACAAAATACTCTGCGAAGTGTTAATATCACAGATCTGTGTCCTAGCCTGGTTACACACACCTACATCCTGTAACCCCCTCTGCTTCTACCTCAAGTGAGACTTCACCTTCTTCGCAGGTGTTTCCAAAAGGGTCGGTAGTCGGGGTTTTGTTGGTGAGTTGTTAAGTGTTGAAACCTGGGTCTGCCCCTGTGCCAACAAATGGTTTCATTGTCGGGACCTGAAAACGTGATTGTTGGGAACTGAAGTAAAGAAAAAGAGAATTTATGTGCGTAGATATACTGTTGAAGTGCACAATACTCTACTTGACTTGCGAAGATTTGTGCTAATAAATAAATTCGGTCTGAAGAAAGAGGTAAGATCCGAAAAGAGGTAAATATTTGTGCTTTGACAAGAGTAGATAAGTGGAAATTTTTGTTTTGAAAACATGAATTTAAGTATGTTTAATAGATTTTGTCCTAGTTTGAAGGCTAGCGAGGAGTTGAAAGAAAGAGTTGATTTGAGCAAATTTAATGGAAATGAAGAAAGATATGTTATTCCTATGCATAAAAAAAAAAATTGGACTAATAAATGGATGCAGGAACCTAGAAATATTTTTTGCAGATTGCAGGTCCAACACTATGATCATAGGGGAAATGCACAGTACAGAAGAGGTTGGGGAACATTTAAAAGAAAAAGAGGATTAACTTTGTGTTATAACTGCAGAAGATTGGGACATTTTGCTAAGGAATGCCTCGGCACATGTCCTATTTGTCTTTCTTGTAAGATTGTTGGTCATGAGGTTGAGGATTTTCCAAGGATGACTGCTACAGTTGAACGAATGAACATAAGACAAGAAAACTACAAAGTGATTCAAGAGAATAAGGGCATGTTAGATATTCATAAAAATAAATAACCAGAGAAAGTTCAAACTACGTTATTACAGTTGAAAGAAACGATAGATGTTCACAAAGATGTCAATTTCCCAGAGATCCTGAAAGTAAAACAATGCATAAATACAAGAATAGAAGACTTCGACATAGACTATGTCTTGGATGAAGAAACAAAAGTGAATATTATGACAGAAGAAACTTGGAAAATTTTGGGAAAACCTACGATGGTACCTTCGTTGGGAAGGATAGGCTTGTTTAAGGGTAAGATGATAACCCTATGTGGAAGAATTACTAATGTACCTATTATTGTTCAGGGAACATTGACTGAAGAAGAATTTGAGGTCATTCAGTTTCTTGGGAACAACACCCCTTTCCCACTTTTGTTAGGTAAGATTTGGATTAATAAGGATCATATCAGAAGTAAAGTAGAGGAAGAAGCCACATAAAAGAAAAATCAAGAACTAATGGATTTCATAGCTAGGAAAATAGACCGACTAATAGAAGAACGAGAGGATAAGTCAAAGAAAAAGAACAAAGTAACAACGTAGGAGGGACAAATAGTGAGAGAATTAGCTACCAAGGTTGGAAGAATGCAAGAAAACTTGAAGGACTTGTCTATTCAAGAAAGAAGTATGTCCACTCGGGATGTGTTGAGAAAAGGGATATTAACTTTAGACCCTTTGAGGGCACCTCAACAGTGCGAAGCCATTGCGCTAGGAGAAAATAAGAATAAGAATGGAAAGAGAATTCCATAAATAGTTAGAGAGACTCAGATCATAGGAAAGAAGGCAAGGAAGCTCAATAAAAAGAAAGATAAGTTGGAAAATATGCAAGAAGCTACAGAGACCAGATGGAAGACTTTGTAGACTGGAACCTTGCAGGAGGTAGGTTCACAGGATTTGAACCTCCCTGGAACAGTAGGTCCATGCAGAATGAGACTTCACCCTCGCGAAGTTATATGACCATTGGAGGCGACCCGACCATTAGAATGATGCTCCAGAATGGTTATAAAACACATTTATGGGCTGATGGACCGCTTTTGGAAGTTTTGACCATGCCATAACGGACATATTTACAGTGATGGAGGCATTTCCTGGATGTTGGAAGATCCATTACGATACCCCACTTATTTAATTTGTTGGTCGTTGCGTCAGGACCAATTTTTGCTACCCGTGATCAACTGAGCCAGGAAGATAATTGCCCATGTGTCGAGTTATTTTATCTGAAACTAGACCCCGCCTGTCCATTTTTCTACCCCACATGTCTATTTGTCTACCCCGACCTGTCTGTTTAAAATCTAGAATGTCGGGCGAACCTAGTGAATTAGAGAAGTTTTTCGAGGAATTTCTTAAGAAGCTAATGGTCGATAGGCCGATATCCAAAGGTGTCTAGGCGTCATCGACTAGGGGACTATAGGCTTCCCCTTCGACTGGGCATCGTTCTGGTCGTGTCAACACCGAAACTGAACAACGAAGTAAGCACCGCGTCGATTTGGCTAATGCGAAGCATATCCTGTTGATCCTACCCGAGTATATCCCACCTTTGGATGGAATTTGTAACTGTGACAACATCCCCCAAGACTTTGAGTATGTTGTGTTCACTGTGTACATTATGAAACAAATACACGTAGTCGGGAGTCAGTTAGGACAATTCCTTCTATTGATGAACAACGACTTCAAATTGGGAGACCGGAAGAACTATGCCATGCTGGCGCCCCACCGCTATCTCACGAAGACAACTGGAAATAAGCCTCACCTCGTCTCACAACCATGGATTAAGGGGTTGGAGCAATCCATTGTGTTGAATGTGATGAATTTCTCATATTTTGGCCACCACCTGGAGGTTAATGCTTGCATTAAACTCTCTTGTCGTGCTATCATGGCGGATACTTTTGGCTCGACAGAAGGATTATTTTCGATCTGACGCTGATCCATCAGATCACAGACTTAAGTGTGAAGGGTCCTGACCCTCAACATTTTTATCTAGGGAAGGCCTCAGACCGTTCCCTAGTGCAATGCATCAAGGAATATTATAGAGAAGTAGAGAAAGGAAAGTGAGGTTACAAGGTAGCCTCTATACAGGATGGCGCAGTGTGCCTCGCTTTCCAACTCATAGCTGGCAAGCACGTGAGGAAGAACTGCCCCACATAGGTCACCGGGTTCATGGAGGAGCTCAAAGGAAAATGTGTGGAGGGAATGCAGATGAACTAGGTGAACTACGTCGTCAATGAGCTAGATAAGTATTGTTGTTAAGCCCAATATTTGGGATATGAATTCCATTATAGTTGGTTGATCATTTTGATTGCATTTATCGTTTGGAAAATTTTGGAAGGAGCCACCTTTCCAGAGATCGAGCCATCGGATCAATTGGCTTCTAGTTTCTCCACCATGTGGTACACCAACGACATGACGAAGTAGTGGCAGTCCAATGTAGTGTTTCATGCATACTATCAACAATTGAAGGTTTTCATAGAATAATTTCTGTGCATGACATCACGCACCCTGCACCAGTACCGACCAATAGAAAAGTTCCGTGCAGATCCTCATTTCATCTACATCACTACGCGCAGAGATGAGAACTAGGAAGAATTACAGTCGTACTACAAGATAACAGATGACGACATGGAGAATATTACAAAGGAATGGCCATAGGAGTTTCTTGTACCTGTTGTTGATGTAGGATTATCGGACACAGAGACCATAGGAAGCCCCATAGTTACATGGGTTGAGCATGTCGTATAGTCCAATGGGATGACGAAGAAGAAGAAGCAGGAGGAAGTCCAGGATATAGAGACTGATGAAGAGGAAAACGCTTATGAAGATAATGGGTCTGGCTCACCAGGAGGAGGAGATGAAAGAAAAGAATAACAAGGAGGAGGCGAAGCTACACCGCCGAAATATCCCCCTGTTGGGATATTCACATAGCAGAAGAGGAAGGTTTCTTTGAAGAAAACCTCAGCAAGGAAGAATACATGTGCTAATAAGCCTCGGTTAGAGGCCATGCTCATTGAGGATGACATCAGTTTGGTCTGCGGAGCTATGGAGGATGCTTTTGAGGACATCTTGCAGAGATATGGATAGAATCAAGAGGAGATATATGGAAGGATAGAGAAGGAATTGAAGGAAGTAAACCAAGTTGTTCATTTGGTCCGCGCAGTACCCACTGCGCCTTCCTCATCACAGACTGTAGAATTGGGAGATGAACCAACACAATTGAGAAGACTCACGGATGCAACAGAAGCCTAGTTCCAGAGAGTCCAGGAAGAGAAGGAGAAGGCTACAGAAGCCTTGAAATAGGATAAATATGAAGTCCTAGCATAATTATGAGCAGTGCAGGACAATGTAGTAGCCCATGAAAGTGAGAAAGCAGAGATTTAGGCGAAGCTCCAGGAGGAAAAATCCCATCTACAGAGGGAAAATAAGTAGTTTCTCGCAGAGCGGGCAACGGTCAAAGAAGCAGTGAGTAAACCACGTTGTTTTTTACTAGGCTTGGTATAGGAGGACCAGGATTCGGTCAAAGTTCAAGTAGTGAAGCTCGCTAAGACCCTCCAGCAGCTTCAGGCTAGGATAATAGATTTGGAGGCCCAAACAGTACTGAGCACCCCGAAGGAGGTGTGTGACCAGAGGGAGGAGACCACTAAGAACAGACTAGTAAGGATAAGATCCCTCGCCTCGGAATGAAAACAATTGAGTGATATAAGCACACCGACATATGAACGCATCACCGAGGATCCAGAGCTAAGGAATTTGGAAGCGTAGTTACAAGAGGGGCAACAACAAGCATTTTTCGTGCAGGCACAGATGAAGTTTCTCACTGTAGTAGAAAGAATTAAGATATCCCAGGAGCAACGCGCAGTACAACAACAGATCACTACCCTCCAGGGTAGGGTAATGGAAGTGATGCAGAACCTACAACCTGTGCAGGATGAAGCTTGAAAGGTGTTTGCAGAGATTGATGGACAGGTCTCAGAATTGGATCAAGTGGTTGCAACAGTAGAACAACGCCTGGAAGGGCCTGTTACAAAGAAGACAATCCAGGAGCTCGTTGAGCAAGAGGTGCGAGCAAAGCAATAAGTCCAGGTATCTCAAGTTAATATCGAGGCCTTCTAAGCAACATTATCCGGACCTGAGTGACTCGAGACGAGTCACAGGTGAGTGTTGGGGGCTTGTTGGCCCTCGACCAAGTTTTGAGGAAATATTGGTAAGATTTGGCCCACTTTTGGACTTCGACACGATGGTCGAAAAAGGAACACCTAGGTGGAGCTGAGATCGCAGATATCACTTATTTTGTGGGCTATGTGAACCCATTAAGGGGTTATTTATGGTTTTTGTAATGGGTTATGGGATGTCGGCCCATGGGGTTTTCCCATGTTTAGGCCTTATTGTAAGGGTTTGTAAAAGTATAAATAAAGAATATTGTATTGTAAAAGAGAGGAGTTAGACGAATAAGTGCAAGTAGTTCAAATGGCTTTGTGCAAGGGAATGTATGTGTGTTAAGGCTTTGTGCTTGATAGAGAGTTGGCTTTGTACCTTGACCCAGTTTTGGAAGGAGGATATGGTGCACAATGCACAGATCTCTTGTTCGGTGCACAACTCAACTCTGTGGATTAGTGCACAGGAGTACTTGAATGTAAGATATTGACGAATAATAAAGAGGCAAAGCAGTTGGTGGACGTAGCCCCACAATGGGGTGAACCACATACATCTGGTGTCTTATGGTTTTCTTTGTGCAATGATTGTCTCTATTATGTTTTTCTTAGTGCTTAGATTAGATATGAAATGTATATGTATATGCTTCTTTAATGATTTTCTTATGATAAATTGCTAGTTCTGATTCATAGTGCTAAGTGCTAAGTGTTTGAAGTGCATAATATTTGTTGTTACTACGCTCGATCTATCCTTGGGTATGTTTTGTGATGTTAATAAGGTTAATGAACTAATGCATGATTGTTTCCTAAGCATTAATAGAATACTCTATGAAGTGTTATTATAACAGATCTATGTTCCATCCTGGTTACAGAAACTTGCGTCCTGTAACCCCCTTGCTTCTACCTCAGGTGAGACTTTTCCTGATTCGCAGGTGTTGCCGAAAGGGCTGATAGTCGGGTTTTTTTTGGCGCGTTGTTAAGCGTTGAACCCTGGGTTTTCCCCTGTGCCAACATTCCTATAGTGACCATCTTTTCAATAGTTGAAGCATTGCATTTTTGACATATCCTTTTCTTGATTTGGTTTCTTCCTTAAGCCAAACTTCCTCTTATTTGTGAAATTCTTGAATATTGTTGTGAAGTCTTGATAATCATATTTATTTTGGGATTTCTCTTTTGTGAAAATCCTTGATTCCTCTTGTGCACAACATGTCCAAATTTATTCAAATGTGGGATACTCCTTTCTTGTGTTCATGCTTGCGGAAAATGCATCCCACGTCTTGGGAAGGCTGTTGAGTATTATATTTACTAGTTCCTTTTCTAAAATGATTTCTTCAATAGCTTGTAGTTGATCTCTTAAATGAGATATTCTTACAAAGTATGATGTTATGTTGTCATCATCATTCATTTTCATGTCACGAAGCTCCTTCTTCATACTCATTATTCGTTCAATGTTTCTAACTGAGAAGATGTTAGTTAGGGCATTGTACATCTTGTTAGATGAGTCAAGATGAGAGATGTAGAGTATCAAGTGATGTTTTACCTTGTCCACTATGATACTCATATCATTGATGTCATTTTCCTTGAACTTATCCATAAATGCAATGTTATGAGGTTCCTTTTCTTTTCCTTTTTAAAACTGTGGTTTCATGATATTGCCTTTGACGATATCCAACACTTTATTCTTGGCAAGGATGAGGTCAATCCTTGTCTTGCATGCTATGGAGTTAGAAGCCCCTTCTAACTTGTTTTATAAATTCATAGAGTAATTCATGACTGCTTTGACTTGGTCAACCCTTGAATTTTGATCAAAATACTCAAACTTGATGCCTTGTCTTGCGGAGAGTACTAGGAGGTGCGTTAGAATAGTGTGCACTAGGCTATCCAGGAATTAGGTCAATATATTCACTTAAGTTGCCTTAACAAAAGGGTTAGGGTTTCGTTGTTGCAGCAAAAAAATTAATTACAACTGCAACTGTAACTGAGCAAATCCTCCCAATCTATCTTCTATCGGTTAGACTGTCTGAATATAGTGTGGGCCCATAACCTGTTAGAAAACTAGTTGTTCTCATTTCACCATAGACAATATAGAAATATTGTCACGCAACGATAGGCACAAAGACAACCCCTGAGCACATTAACCTTGACAGATAGAATAATGATGGAAGAAATCCAATAGCCAACCAAGGTAGTGCACCAAGCAAGAATAACCAAAACCAAGTAGAAATTTCAAACCATAACCAAGAGAAAGTCCAAGCCAAAACTAAAATTCCATTTGTAGCAGCTACAGTTGCAGTTCCTTTCCAAACTTGCACACCACTGGTCTTATGCAGTTGTGAGAGTGAGTATTACAAATGAGCTCTAGTGCCCTCTATTTATACTACTCTATCTCACTTGACTGGGTCAAATTCTTTTTTTGAAGGCTAATAACTCAATATTAAATATTATCTTGAGACGAATTGCCTCTTAGAGTTATTATCCAAATCTTTAGGGTTTCTCTTACTTCCCAAAATATTCTGTCTTATCAAAAGTTACACGTGGAGGTTAATACCTCCCACAACTACCATAATATCAATAACGTTTTCATTGCAGTCTTGTTTCCCACTCCTACAACTCGACTATGATTATGAGTGAGTATGGGATGAGTCCTATGCACAGATAGTTTTTTGGTGATAACTCCAGAAATTTCTTTAGATCTACAAGATCATGGTCTGAAAACCGCATGCCTCCTATTGTGCCCAACATGTCTCCCTAAATACTAACCCCAAGTGGAATTACTAGTGCGACGAGGTCATACTTCAGCTACTTAGGCAGTCTAATTGGATTTGTTGTTGGATTCTTGGGTGACACATATACCCTTGGAAATTTTAATGGATACGATGCCTCTTCTCTCAGGGTTTCTTCTTGCACAGGTACCGATGCCTAGTTAATGTGCATTTTTTCGTCTGTGATGTTGATTCTCCTATCTTTGGTGGCACCATGGATTTCTGTAATTAGGCTTTGTATACAACTCACTCGAATCTATATTCTCTTCAAATTTTCAAGAATCTATGACCCTTTCTCATTGTCCCTCATCTGCTTTTATAGTCTATTGTGAGTTGTTTCATTCACATTCAATTCTTGTCTAAATTCTGCATTAATTTTGTATTTTTCGGTGGATTGTGGTCTAGATTTTCCATCCTGTCAAAATATTTTCATCACTTTTCATTTACGACGACATGTTTCCTTCGTCTCGTGGTCATGTTTACTCTTTAATGTTTTTTCCATCATCTACGTCGGTCTTTATTCTGGCTCTTTTTGTTCACAATTCACTTCTCCTTTTTGCGTTCAGTTCAGTTCTTGTTCCTATGCCTAATTCAATTCTCCTTCCTGTATGCCTTCCTCTTTCTTTCTTCATTTCCATGACATTTTATTTTTCATCTCTTTTTCTACTAATTGACTCTTTGAAAAATGCCCAATTCATAACTTCAAGCCTCATGTCTCTTCAAATGTTTATTATGGCTTTCCTCAAGTTTTAGCTAGTGCATGGAAGACCGATTGTCCCTATACAGTTTCAGTCAACTTTAATTGACCATTATTTCCCCATTCCATTTCTCCAACTAAAAATCACCTTCCTCTATCACAAATCTTATCACATACAGACCGAACTAGTACACTTGGAACTTTTCAGGGTGGTGCAAAAATTTGTTGTCATAGAGAAAAAATAGGTCTCTCGTTTGGAACTTATTCTGTTTAATATGTATGTCATGTCATGCCTTTTCACATGCTTTCTAAACCTATGAATGAAATCATGCGATGAAGAGGTCTTCCTCTAGTTCCACTAGCTCTGAAAATATTTTCTCTACTATGCCATAATTCATGAGCTCTTTCAGCATGACAATGTGCAGAATTGACATGATGAACTCCATGGGCATAATTGTTTCCTAACCGTATACTAATCGGAATGGTTTATATCATGTCAATTTATTACATGTGGTCCAATATTCCCATAGTACTGCAGGAATCCTCAGGTCTCAGTCATCTCGATTTACATTACATATCTTTGTCAATGCATGTTATAGGATCTTGTTAAATGATTCCATTGTTCTATTCACCTGAGGGTGATAAGGTGTGATATTCTGGTGATAAATCTGAAATTCGTATTTCAAAGAAGAAATCACTTTATTCAAAAAATGGGTCCCCTGATCACTCATAAGGATTCTCGGACATCCAAACCCTATAACAAAATTTTCAAATAGAAACTGTGCAGCAGTCTCTGAGCTGCAATCTCTAACAGGTTCTACTTCATACCATTGGGTCAAGTAATCTATTGCAGTGATTATATATCTTTCTCCTCACCTTTGTTTTGGTGGGTTGATCGGTCCAGTTAAATCAACTTCCCATTTATCAAAATCATGCAACATAACTTGCGGTATTAAAGGAATCTTGTCTCTTCCGGATGGATTCCCAACACCCTGACAGACTTCACAGGTCTGAAAAAACTCCTTAGCATCCTTATAAAGGTTGGGCCACTAAAGTCCTACATGCAAAATTTTATGAGTTGTCGCTTTCCCTGCATAGTGGCCTCCAACAATTCCTTCATGCGCTTCCAATTATATTAGAGGCCTTTCATCCTCCAATACACATCGTCGAACAATACCATATTTTCCTAACTTATACAAATTTCCCGCTATAATCTAATAATCCACTTCCTTTACTACTCCTGTGTTGAATAACTGGACAATATCTACAAAGTAATCATTGACCATCTGTACTAAAATCAAGTGTGCATATGGTATACTTGATCTAGATTTTATGAGTAGAATGAAATGAATACAGATTATTATCAAAATATGCTTAACATAGAATCACAGATATACAGTAAAATTGGTTTCTATTCAATCAATAAATAAGTTGAAACTGTAAAATGTAGCGGAACACAAGCTTGCTAGAATGATGGCGGCTTATCTCCGAGAAGAGATGTGACGACTGCGCTCATTCGCAAGATGATTATTACAATGAGGCTCTGAAGGAATTTTTACAATAAATAGGAATCTCAAAAACCCTAGACATCCAAAAACCTAACCCTAGGAGATGAAGAGCCAAAAGTCATGTGGGCCCCATTTGGGTAAGTTAGTACATCAACTTCCCTAGGTCGTAACTTTTGCTTACGATCTTCGTGTTAGGAGCACGATAGCCCATTGGAAAGACATATCCGAGGAATACACATGTTTCCATAAAAATCTAACTTCATTTGCAGTCTAACTTTGGTGAGCCCTAAAAACGTTGTTTAGGGCCTCAAAACGGCCCCAGAAGTCAGGTACCCGAAAACTAGGAAAAAACAACCAAATTGGAAAACTACCAAAATGATCTAGTTGGAATAGGTGGGAGGCCACCAACATCCATTTGTATCAATCCTCCCCCCTTATGAATCAATCATATCCATTTCTTTAAGTTCCCCCATCAGATGAGGAAATTTTCGTTGAATTTGGCCCTGTGTGAGTCACTTGCCTTGGTGCAAGAGTTGCCCTGCTTTGACAACTCGATAAAGATGGATCCTTTGCTTGCGAGTTCTCTTGAACTTTGTTTCCAAAATATGATAACTGGATTCATGTTGTATGTGGTCGAGGTTGATATTTGTTGGTTTCATTTTCTCTGCTATCTCTAAGGTGTCCAATAATGGTGGGAAATAAGGTCGAAGGAGATCCATGTTGAACACTGCATGCAGGCCAAGGAAAGGAGGAATGTTGAGCTCAAAAGCATTATCACCCACAACCTTGGTGATGGTGTATATACCATAATATATTGGGAGAAGCTTCCTATGGGGTCCTGCAAGGAGTTCTTTCTGCAAGTGTAACCAAACTTTGTTTCCCACTTGAAACTTATGTGGCATGCGGTGTTGATCATGGCATTTCTTGTACTTGTCATTTGACTTCTAGAGGATATATTGAACCTATTAGCAGGAATGTTGGATTTTCTCAATGAACTGGGTTGATTTTTCAGCTTTATTTGGAGAAATAGGTGAGTCGGTCGAGGTGACTACAAGGGGTGGTGCAACATCTATGGGACCCAATGGTTGGAATCCCAACCCCACCTGAGAGGGGATGTGGTTAGTTGAGCTATGTAGGGTTCAATTGTCGATGTGTTGGAAATAGGGAAGAATCTCATCCCATGTGGGAGGGTGCTTGGAATTATACATGCATAGGATATGCACGATCATTCGATTTAAAACCTTGGTTTGGCCATCTGTCTATGGGTGGAAGGTCGTGGATTTGGTGAGCTTGGTTTCCAGCAGGGACTAGAGAATCGACCAGAATGTGCTGAGAAATCGACTGTCCTGATATGGTACAATGATTTTTGGGATTCCAAAATGTACCCAGACTTGTTCAAAGAAGAGCTTGGTAGTGGCCTCTGTTGTGATGCTCTTCTTCCACATGGCTAGAATATCCATATTAGAAAAGAGATAAACATTGTTCAACAACCACAAAAACACAGTCATTTCCCCACTTGGTTGATGGGAGGCTTGACATGTAGTCCATTGAGATGGATTCCCATGGCCTGTGAGGAGTAGGCAGAGGGGTGTAGAAGCCTTGTTTCTTAGTGGTCATTTTGGCAATTGTGTAGGCAATGGAGGACCTAATATACTTGTTGACCTCATGTCAAAATTTTGGCTAGTAGAAATGTTTCTACAACATTTCCACTGTCTTTTCGATGCTGAAATGTCTTGCCACCCAAATGTAGTGGGATTCTCAGATAAACTTCGATCGCTCACTTGATGGAACACAAATATGGCCCAGACGGCACAACAACCCGTCCTAAAGAGGGAAATTGGCAACAATTGTGTTTGCACCCAATATTTGGTAGGTGGTGACAAAGTCTGGGTTTATCTCATAGATTTTGGGCCATCCAGAGGTCTCATGGACACAAGATTCTAGCACCGTGGTGAGTGTCACGATTGGTAGTGTGTTGAGACAATCAACGATGCAATTGATGCTTCATGTTTTATACTTGATGTTGAGGTGGAATTGCTGCAAGTATGTGGACCACTTCTGATGGCGATCATTCTGCAATTTTCCTTGTGTCTGCATGAACTACATTGGATTATGATCAATGTGGATGATTGTCTCCTTCCCAAGAATGTAATGTCTCCACTGGTTGTAGTATTGCACAATGGAGTACATTTCTTTGTTGTAGTAGGGTACTTATGGACAACATATGATAGTGTCTCACTATGATAGGCCATGGGGTGGTCGTGTTGAGTGAGAAAAACGCCCACAACATAGTCTAAAGCATCTGTCTCGATCTCAAAATGTTGTTGGAGGTATGCTAGTGAAAGTAATAGAGTTGAGCACAAGTGTTGCTTCAAATCATCGAACGCTTGTTTTTGGGACTGGCCCCACATAAATTTCACCTTACCACCACCCATGGTTACTTGGTCGAGGGCCTATGCAATATGGGAGAATCCCAACACAAACCTATGGTAGAAATTGGTAAGGCCCAAGAATATCTAAAGCTCATTTAGTGCGGTTGGGGCTGGCCAGTCACGAATGACTTGGATCTTGTTTGGGTCCACATGTATGCTATGCTGATCAATGATGTAACCTAGGTAATGGACCATGTCCATGCTAAATAATATTTTTTCCAAGTTGGCGTAAAGCTTGTGCTATTGCAGGGTGTGCAAAACCTGTTGAATATGTTGCAAGTGTTCTTCCCAAGTCTTATTGTAAATGAGAATGTCATCCAGATACACCACTAAAAAACTATTGGTGAATGAGCGCAGGATATCGTCTGTCATCCTCATGAAAGTGCCTAGATCATTTGTCAAACCAAAGGGCATGACCAACCATTCAAAAATACCTTCCTTTGACTTGTTCCATGCATCTGTCAGTTCTATTGGGAACTGGTGATACCCATACTTCAAATCAATCTTACTGAAGTATTTGGCCCCCATGAGATGATCAAGGAGGTCATCAATTCAAGGAATTGGGTATCGGTTTCTGACTGTGATTTTATTCATACCTCGGTAATCAATGCAGATTCACCAGGTTCCATATTTCTTCTGTACCAACATGATTGGGCTCCCACAAGGTGATGATATGGGATGGATGTGCCCCATGTGGAGCAGTTCTTGGATCTGCTGTTTGATCTCCTCGTTCTCTAATAGAGAGAGGTGATAGACTGGTCCATTGGGAAATGGTGCGTTAGGGGTCATATCGATGGGGTGCTTGACCTGACAGTGTAGAGGTACCCTGGCGGGTGAGGAGAAGATATCTGAGTATTCTTCCACAACCTTATCCACTTACTTTTGTTGTGTGGAGAGGTATGTCATAGAGACTCTGGATGTGGCTGTAGTTGGTGCGGAATTGATCAGACTAGGGTCCTTCTCAGGTTACCAACAAAAGTTACCATGTAGTCTAGAGAGATGGCATTTTCATATAGAAGGATAGGGAAGGGTAAGAATAATACTTAGGTGGGTTCCCAGAACCTTCAAGATTCACTATGATCTTTCACAAGATAGAATAACTACAGAACATATGAACTCATGCTTACTGGAACTAAAGATACTTAAGTTGTGAAAAGAATTCATACACAAAGATATCATATTGATCTCATCAAGAATAAAGAAGTATTGTAAAGATACAATTCATAATCATAAACACAGAATGACACATTATATTTGAAAATTCAAGGTCCTTCTTCATCTATTATCTTCATAACTCATCGAATACAATCTCAGAAATATAGATTGGTACTTTGTTACAGACTTTTGACTCCAGAATCATGTCATAGAGCTCGTTCTACCCAAAATTGCATATAGATTACATTTACAGAACCTTTTCTCAACTAAAACCCAACAACAACATCTAACTAAAAACAACAAAACTCCTCTTATAAACACTAGCCAACCCAACCCAACATAAACTAACTAAACCCTTTTACAATAGTATTGATTTAATATATTTTCTGAGTGGGATCTTCTGGATTTGGGCTCACGTGCTTTCTTGTTCTATTGTAACTTCTTTTGTCTCGTTGGTGTTTCATTGTCCCTTTCCACAACCGATTTATGTTTATTTTCCTTGCTACATTATCCATCTTCTTTTGTAGCTTGCGCAAATCATATTAAATCAAAACTGGGACTATATTCCTTCTTGTGCAGCTTCAAATCCAAAAACTAAGGGCCCAACAGGCTCCAACCACAAGCCTTGACTCACCCTCGAGTCAAGTACTTGGCTCTTTCGCAACTTCTAGGGGTAATTGTTGCTTTCCCTTGTCCTCCTTCTCTACTTTTCTTTTCTCTTCTGCTTTCTCTTCTTCTTTCTATGCCTCTTCAAACAAAGGGCCCAACTCTGAGACTAATTCTAAGGCCCGCTTCCTGACTTCCTGGAAAATCCCAACTTTATCTTGCCACTTCCTGGCAAGGACTGAGGCTTCGGCTACAAATTGTTGGGTCACATCTGTGATACATCCTTTGGGCTTGGATGCGACCAAAGAGTTTTATTTAGAGTCTGATGTAGCACCCACCTGATGCATTTGCATATACACAGTCTGAATGACAGGTCAAAATTCACTCAACTCCTTCTTGTCTACAGATTGCACCTCAAATAGAGCATTCAACTCATTATCCGCTTGTTGAATTTGGTCGAACTTCTCTTGTTTCTCCAGTGGGTCCATGGTGGCCGCAACTTCTTCATTCAACAATTGTATTCTTGTGGGCACATCCTCTAAGTTTTGGTTGCACCTTGCTATAATTCCCATCTAGTCGCTAACTTCTCAGAATATCTTTGTGCACTCGGTTGCACACTTATGTAGTGCCACTTGAGCATTTCTTTCCTCCAACACTACCTTCTCCATCTGTTCTTGCAACTTCTGAGATTGTTGCTCTGCTTCTTGGTGACTCTGTCAAAACTTCTCTTCTAGTTTCTCTCCACGGATGGCCAGCTGTGACCATGATCCCTACATTAATTCAATCTAGTGATCAGGCTCTCCTGCAACACTAGATTCTGACAGTTGGGGTGCTACCTTCCTTATTTCTGGATAGGATTTAGCAAGCCTCTCCTGGATTCATTCCATCTTATGATCCACCTAGATCTTGGTGAATTATTCCTATGTTCTGCACACTTGAACAAGGAGTGATTCCTCTTTTGAAAACTCTGTAGTCCTTTCGGCCTGCTAGAGCCTCTGCTCCAATTGATCAGTTGAAGCTCGGATCATTCCAACTAGCTGTAGTGTTGGCGACTGTGCAAGGTCAGCGGAGGAGGCAGTTGGACCTGCAGTGGAATTCCACTGGCCATTGAATGCTTTGATGGAGTCTCCACCTCCTCCTCTCTTGTCGATGTTCCTGGCACAAGCCTCAATCGCAACGTTGATGGAAGGAGTTTTATAAACTATGCCCTGGACAAGCAGAGTTGCAACAACTCTATGCATTATTGAGGGTTTTGTAGGACTAGCTCCATCTGTTTATGGGATGATGTCATGCTTTGTCCTAAATTCATGTCAGGTTCCTTCTGAACCTCTTGTATCTCCTCTTCTTTGTGAACTTCAACTTCCTGGGTTGTGTTTCCCATAGCATCCTCAACCTTAGTCATTGAGGAAGTGTGTAGGGGACCTCGGACTTGTGGCTTCTCTAATGTTTGCATCTATATCGAAGACAGAGTGTTCTAGTTCGCCAAAAAGGGTATAATATGCTGGTCCTGGGATTAAGTCTTTGAGTCAGTCAATTTTGGGCTCTATTCAGGTACTTCTGGGTTTGGACCAGGGATTTCTGGCCTCTACTCTCGTATCTCTAGGAAATCCACCTACATGGGTTCTGGGTTGACTGTTTGGGATGGAATGGAAATTTCTTGTGGTGGTGAATGGGGTTGTGGTGGTGATGGAGGTTTCTCACTGATGATGGTGGTGGATGGAGTGGTATCAAGCTCAGGGTTGTCATGAATGTCTATGATATGGGTTGCTCTAGTTGTTGAGTGAGTACGAGGGACGGTGGATGAAATGGGTTGGGGGTTCAAAACCTTTCTCAGTGAGATCCTCATCCTATTTTTCTTGGCCATAGGCTCTATAATGAATGTAGCACTAAGGATCTTGTTGAAATCCTTACCTATCAACATGGATTTCTTCGACAGTTGTGGGAACATCGATAGTGTCCTATTTTTACACTCTAGTGGCTACGTCTCTTCCTCTTCATTGAATTCTGTCTGTGCTAGGGATTATTTCTTTTGTACCTCTAGTCTTGAGCTCGGTCCAACCCTTGCTTCCTGACCTCTCTTCTTCAGTATCTCCGCAGGTAGAACGTAATGCATCCTCGACTTGCACGGGTTGAGTTTGAATCCAGGCCATGACATAACCTATTTCTTGAAGTCTTCCTCATCTAAATAGAATGGAAGAATGTGCAAATGGAAGTCCTCCATGTTGGAATATCTTGGCCATACAAATGTGTGGTGGCGGTTCATCCTAAATGCAATGTTTCGCGTGTTGCAGTTGAGTAGCTCCTGGGAGATGCACAACCTCTGTGTTGCGTAGATAAATCTATTTTACCAATTGGAGAATGTCATGTTGTTTAAGGTTGTTTTCTTTGAGTCCAACCTTGAATGCCAAGGCTCGAACATTTTTTCCAAGCGCCCCTTTTCCACTGACGAAAGTGGTATTTTGGTGGGTGGCGTCCACTTCATCATTACAAATGCGAGTAAAAAATATCCGTAGGTGAAAATACCACCTTTCTCTTGGGTTTCTTCATAGGCCACGAGGATTTCCTCCAATAGGTAGGTGCACGAGTTGAAGACAACGCCATTGGCGCAAAAATAAGCCATTGATAAAGCATCCAGTGTGCATTCTCCCTTGTATAAGGACCTCATGACTTTGCTAGAAATTATGTAGCAACCGGTCTTGACCATCTCGGGTAGTATGGGGTCGATATTGGTTGTGTTCCTCCCCCTATGTGTATGGAACCTCTCATATAGACCGGGCTCCCCCTTCTTCTTTTTGTGCTTGTTGGGACCCTGGAAACCTTTAGACATATCCTACCCTTCTATGGATAGTCTCGTAAGTTGGTGGATGTATTCTGCTTTGATTGGATATATCCTATCCAACCATAGGCTTCTATCATGTACCCCGTTGATCATAAACTTGGTACACCTCACAACTTCCCCAGTGGTGCCGAAAAATGGTAAGTCCCTGAGGTTCATGATGGTAGAGTTGAACAAATTGATAAACTTGGGCTTTGGCACAAATTGCATGCCTCCCAAATCGTCTGGAGAGACACTCCAGAAGACTTCAATGTTCATTTGAGGGATCATGACCTATTCTATCTAGTCGAGGTCGAGGAGCTTGACTTGCTCGACCTTTCCTTTGATATCACCCATGATCTTGACGTGGGGGTCACAGGGATCATCTGGTATTGCATCCTTTGAAATGACACTTCAGCTCCCTATAGCTCTCAACATGGTGAGTCTGAACTATCTACAAATTTGAAAAGCGACACGGGGATTGGGGATCACGACTACGGGTTGAGGGATTACATAGGATTGCTCATGCTTCAGAATTCATAAATCACTAATTTCTCTCTGGGAAACAATGCTTCCTACATCGAACTCACATAACCTTATACCCAGTATTAGCTGGCAAGCTCTGTAATAACTATTATTCATCATTACCCTATATACGCAACTTGGATATGAGTTGTCCGACGGGACTGGTTAACGGGGTAAATATTTCGGGTGATCTTGACATTTACTAGGCAATTTGTTCATAGACACGGCTGATTCCATACCTTACCATTTAACGGGTAAGAATCCTAGCATGAATACCGATGGCATATTCACGTATCATGGATTTATAGTTTAACCAAATTCAGACGGGGTACTATAGTAGTAATAAAGGTTGTGACGAGATTGGGTTCGTGCGGCACATGGAGTAGGATTGTGTCTAGATTTTCTCTCCCTCCGACCACAAATGGGCCCCGTCATATTTAATGTATGTCATTAATAGCTTCATAGCTCTTCTGATTTGACGTTGTTGAGTAATAAGTTCTGCATCAAACAATTCTTAGACAAAAAAAAATGAACTACATGTCGCGACACAACAATGCACTCTTCGAATTTATTAACTTAGTTCTCAGAAATTGAAAGAAAACAACTCAAATATAACTACTATACATGCTCCTTCGGACTAGAGAAACTGTCCTTTAGCTCAATTCTAAGAGATATAGTGTTTCAGGCGAGTTTTCTTCACCCATCCTGGTCGCAACATACCATCCAGTTGCGCGAGTTGGACTGCTCCTAGAGGTCGGATCTCTGCAACTATAAATGGTCCCAACCAATGCATGCAAAAATTTTCTGGATGTTTCTGGTACCGACTGTCATAAAGTAGGACCTTATCTCCTTGTGCAAATACCTTGGTCTTAATGTGTCTGTCATGCCAAGCTTTCTGCCTTGCTTTCTCAACTCACTGATGAAAGTTTTCTAAAAACCTGGTCTCTTCAAGTTCTTCTAAGTCCATGAGCCTCTACGCAACTAATTCGTCCTCTGACATGTGTGCAATCCATGCAATGTACAAACTTGGAGTAATGAATTTTGCAGGTACCACCACCTCTTTCCCATAAAATAGCTGAAATGGAGTGTACTTGTGGAGTTTCTTTGTGGTTGTCCTGTAATCCCATAACACTGCTGGAACTTTGTCATCTCAATCTTCCTTGTTTACGCAATAGACCTTCGTTAATCCTCTCTCCAAAATCTTGTTAAATGCTTCCACTATTCCATTAGCTTGGGGGTGGAAGGGACAACTTTTATGATGTTGAATCAAGAACTCTATTGTAAGCTTTGTTATTGTACTACTGATGAAATGAGCTTCCTGATCACTGGTTAGACTCCTAGGACATCCAAACCGAGTGATAATATTTTCAAAAATGAACCTAGCAGCAGTATCAGTCGAACAATATTGGAAAGTTGTTTCCTCAACCCAACGAGTAAGGTAATCAGTTGCAATAATAATATACCTATCCTTTGAATGCTTAGTTGTGGGATCGGCCCAATGAATTCAACCACCCACTTCTCAAATTCTTGTAGAGATCGGACTGGCTGAATAGGAAATTTATCTCGTCGTGACGACTTACCTACTCTTTGACAGACATTGCATGATCTAGCATATGCCTTTGCATCCTTGAAGAGTGTGTCCCACCATAGTCCAACTTGGAGGACTTTCTGCGCAGTGGCCTTTCCTCCATCATGACCTCTCGCAACTCCATTGTGGCACTCCCACAATATGTCTTATCTTTCATGATCTAAGACACATCTCATGAGGATACTATTTAGTCCCAATTTGTACAATTTCCATGAAATCAATTGATAGTCTGCTACTCTAACCACCATATGACGTTTCTAAGTTGCAGAGTACGTTTCTGGGCAGGCCCCTATACTTAAAAAGATTGCTATGTCTTCTAGGTATTCTGGTATAGCCTCAAACCAGAACATGTCTGCATCTAGGAGTTGATCATCGACCACGCCGCCACTTTCTCCTGACTCTAATCTGGATAAGTGATCAGGCCCGATGTTGCATCTTCCAGGCTTAATGATCACTTCAAAATAAAATTCTTGAAACAATAGAAACCACCAACAGATTCTTCCTTCCAACACAGGTTTGTTAACTAGATATTTTAATGCAGAATGATCAGTAAAGAAATTAAAATGAGAGCCTAACAGATAATGTCTAAACTTCTGCAAAGTGTAGATCATGGATAAACCCTCCCTTTCTGTGGTTGTATAGTTGCACTCAACTTGCGACAATTTCCTGCTAGCAAAATAGATAGGATGATCCATGGCTCCATATCCTGGTTGCGCTAAGATGGCTCCCAAGGTAATACCTGATGCATCTATGTGCACGTGAAATTTGTGTTGAGATTTTCCTTTAATATTTCAAACACTTTATCACACTTTGGGTTCCATTGGAACACTTTTGCCTTATTTAGTATATTTTCCAGAGGTGCAGTGATGTTTTCATATCTTCTGATAAACTTGCGATAGTACCCTGTCTTCCCCAGCGTGGAGGGAAACTTCTTATCACTTGTAAGTGGCCGCATGTTCACACTAACCACAACTTTGGCTGGTTCTACCAGTAATCCTTCTCGACATACTATGTGGCCTAAAAAATTTCCATGTGGTACACAGAAGATACATTTTCTGAGGTTCAATGATATCTACAATTATCTACATCTGTCAAACATCAGATGTAGTAGCGCTACATGTTCCTTGAGTAGACTATATACCGTCCAATCATCCATATAAAATTCTATAAACTTGTGGATAAATTCTCGGAAAGATGTTATTACAATTTGAGAAAAAACTGCATGGGCATTCTTTAGGCCAAATGGCATCACATTATATGCAAATGACCCCCATTCTATTTTGAATGTGGTCTTCTTTTTGTCTTCTTCAACAATCCTTACTTGGTGATACCCTGAAAATCCATCTGTGAATGAGTAAGACTCTTTTCCCACAACTTGTTCTAGAACCTCATCAGTAAAAGGTGTTGGGAATGGGTCATGCACATGGGTAGGGTTAAGGATTCTATAGTCTACACAGAACCTAATGTCCTTTGTTCCTTTCTTGTTTTCAATGACTATTGGGCTAACCCATTATGCTTCTTCCACTACCAAAATAATTCCATCTTTCAACATCTTGTCTATTTCCCTCTTAATATTCTCTTTCACTCTGGGGTTAAGGAGATATGGCCTATTCCTTAAGGGATTTGATCTTGGTTTTAGTTCAATTTCCATCTATCCCATAGCTCCTTTAATCCCTTTTAGCTTCGAAAATGTCTTTGGGAACAAGTCCTCATACTCTCGCAACATGCTATGTATTTCCTAACTAGTATGCTCATCCTAGTAGTCTCCCACCATAGCTATATCAGGTTTCTTTGTATTCCCTATGTTGACTTTGCGCAACTTCAATGGGTGATTAAAAGAACCACCAGTTTGACTAGGTATGATGTTCTATATTTCTCTTCTCTCTTCTATCTCCTTAATGGATAATTTTCTCAATTCTTCTAAATCATCCGAGATTTCCAAATCCTTCTCAATCTTATAACATTCTATAGGTCTCTCATCCAAGTTTAGGTGAAGTTCTTGGCTATGCCTTGCGCATACCACTAGGTCTGATTTCCGTTTACTAATACCTATAAAAAAGAATTCTTTAATTCTTTGTAGGACTACTTTAATCTCAGGGTACTTACTTGTAAATGAGAAGTCCTTTCAAAAGTGATTTGCCAACATTTTCTAGTCGTCGATCTGTCTTTTGGTTTCCTCATGCATCAACCAAGCTTTCAAAATTGGATTTAGTGAATGGGGAAATACTTGAACCCAAAAGTGAGATGGTATTTCCGCAACCTGCCACTGTGTCACACATTGTTGAATATGTTCTTTAGGATCAGACTTTCTGTTGAGCAGTTGCACAACTTGGAAATCCATCCACATCTCTAGTTCCAACAACTCTTTATCTTGAAATTTGTATTTGATACCTTGCTTCACATCGTTCCAATTTTCAATTAAGGCTTTGTGATTGGCCCACCATATCGCAGGGGTTTCCTAGAGGGATAAATCCAATACTGAGATTCTTTCATCCTCCACTACCTTTTCTTCCATGTTGACCATAAAACATGTCAATTCCTGAGGTACCATCATATATTGGGTGTTCTCTGACCTTGGTTCCAACCCTATCTAATTTCCCTGACAGTTGCGCATATTCTTGAAAATATTTCATATGAGCCCTTCCCTCACTAAGTCTTCCTTCTTCTCACCTTTAGCCTTAAACCATTGACTAAAGTTAATGAGAACCTCATTTGCTTATGCATTGTTAGTCCAGTTTTCTTTGTTAAAAAATTCTTACGCTGAGTTTTTTCCATTTGACCTCCAATCATAAAACTTTCTCCACAAAACATTTTTGATAGGTACTGTGTTTATCCTCCTGCAATCTCAGGGTGACTCTTAGTCCTAAAATTCTTGACGTCATTGTCGAGGAACGAATTGAATACATTTCCTTGGGATTGAACGACAAAGCAATATTGATTCTGAAGGTGCATCATATCAATACCTTGAAGATTTCAACTTGCACCTAGCGAATCCATTGTTTCAGTTGTGGATCCCAAAAGCAAACACACGAGGTCTACACATATACCTCTGGAAACACCTGAAGTTGACCCAGATAATATTATCAAGAAAGGAAAGACTTACCAACAAGGATTTACAGCTATTGTACTAGGTAATTCTAGTTGTTTACATGATTGTTCATTTAAAACTCCAATAGCTATATCTTATTCTCCACGCCTACCATCTGCTGAAGTTTCTAGAAGTTTGGACTTTGAAATATTTCCTGTTGAATTTTCTCCTTTTAGTCCTCATTTGGAATAAGAAAGTCTAGAAACCCCTGTTTCTCATGATATTGTAAGGTGGTTTATACCCAAGAGGTTAGAATATTTTCCCACTTTGGGTTTTCCTACTCATCCTCCTCCCTTGGACCCTTTACCATCCACCTCCAACACTCAACTTCTTTCCCTTGCTCCTAAAACCACAACTATAGTTGTACCTATCCAAACTCCATCTCCCCATTGTTCTCCTACAGTTCACATCCCAATGGCAGGTGCTAATATTCCTAGAAATAGGATGGATGCCATAATGGTTGCTAGATATGCCCCTCTTGTTTTACCTCAGCCTATGAATTCTCTCCTAGTCGGAGACTATCTTAATTACATGCCCAAGTTCACAGGGGAGAAAGACATAACTGTAGAAGAACACCTTTCATTCTTGAGGCATTCGGGGGATAAAAAATATTTTCTTTATTACATTAAAAAATTTGGGTTACTTAAGAGGAAAGAGAGGGAATCCGTTTCAGACTTCTCAAAATATTTAATAAAATGTATAATAAGATTCCCATTGAAATAAATCTTACAAAAACCTCGACGAATATTACTTATGCCAGTTCTTTTGACCCTGAGTTTTGCCTCTTGTTGAGAGAAATAAGATATACCTCTTTAGCACATCTGCAAGGTGCATCCCTTGAAGTAGAGTCTAATATATTAGCGGCCCACAAAATTAGGAGTAAATATGATAGAGACATAATAATAGGCAGGGTTGAAGCTTCGATCTCTGATTCCTTTGCTTCCCACCCTCAAGTGGATGAATTAACAAAATTGGTAAAATCACTTTCCCCAGAAATGGAGAAGTTGAAACTTGAAGGAAAGAAGAGCTATATGAACACCCATAATGATGATAATAGGGGTAATTTCAGAAGACCCAATAATGCTCCTCAGATCCTCCAAAGAGATCAAAGAAATAGGGATAGGCATGATCAAAGAATCCAATCCCCTCTCCAAAATAACCTTGTTACTGATGAATAAGGAGAGGAGGAAGAAGTTGATTTTGAAATCCATTGTCTTGGTGACACCTCTTCATCTCCTCATTTAACCTGATATGCATATGGATATTCTCTCATGGATAATATCCAACTAAAAAAATTAAGACAAGAAAAAAGGACCAGTGGAAATGCAAATAGATACAACCTAAATTCAAAGAAGAAAGAGGGGAAGCCTGACATTTATGATCAGCCTACTAGAGCAGAGAATCCTGCTAAGAGTGTGACATCTAGAGGCAAAGAAAAAGAGGCACAAAACCCCTAGGAAGTGTTTAATATCCCTACCCCATAATTTAAGGAGATTCTGAAGCCTCCCTCCTCTTTTAGCTTTGAGAATAAGATTCAAAAAATTAAAATCCATGTACCTTTTTTGGAGCTAATAAAGAATGAGGAGTTCAAAAGGTACCTTTCCAAAATGTTGCAGCCTGAACCTTCCTCTAATTCCATAGATTTAGTCAAACTTCAAGATAGAAAAACCAATTGTCATCCTGGGAACTTTGGTAGAGGATAGAGATGACTCATCCACCCCTTTCTACACATCATTAAACCTTCATGATAAAGTGTTGCACAATTGCTTGATGGAATCAAGGGAAACTCATAACATCATGCCTAAAACTGTCATGGATGAGCTAGGGTTGGAAGTTAAAAAAACCTACCATGACCTATACTCATTTGATTCTAGGAAGGTGAAGTGTCTTGGGGTTAATAAAGACCTAATTGTTTCCTTGTTCCAATAGCCAATGAAAAGTGTGGTCATGGATATTGCAGTGGTTGATGTCCCCCCTAAGTTTGGGATGCTCTTGTCAAGATATTGGATCAAAAGACTAGGGGGAACTTTGCAGATGGAACTTTCATATGCCATCATTCATGTGTTTGGGGGAGAACATAAGAGGATTTATAGGGAGGCACAATTATCCTACATCATCAGTGATGAAGAAAATCCTACCAACCACCCTATTTTTTCACGTCATATTGATTTAGGATCCAGTATGTTGATCCCCAATCACCTGTTCAAATACGAAAGTAGTCCATCCCCTATTGTGAATATCCTCCTCCTAATACCTATGTTTGGAAGATGTTTTTTGATGGGGCCTATTCTAAGGAGGGTGTTGGTGATGGGGTAGTATTTATTTCTCCTACTAAAGAGATCATATCTTTGTCCTTCAAGCTTGAATTTGAAACTAAAAACAATGTGGAAGAATATGAGGCTCTTGATTTGGGTTTGAGGGATGCTAAAGACATGAGGATTGAAGATATAGTAGTGTTTGGAGATGTTGAATTAATTGTTCATCAAGTTAAAAATAAGTATCAAGCTAAACACCTCAGGTTAAGGGCTTACTGAAATGAATTTTGGGATCTTGTTGATAGTTTCTTCTTAAATTTTAATATCTCATTTGTTCCAAGAGAGGAGAACACTATGGCAGATTCCTTGGTTGTTTCAGTAAGTAATTTTAGAATTCCCTTGCCCCATAAACTCAAGTATGATGTGGAAGTGAAGTATAAACCCTCTGTACCTAACAACATCAAACATTGGAAGGTTTTTAAGGATGATATTGGGATAAAAATATTTCTTGAGACTGTGGAGGAGTTTTTTTCCTTACATATTGATCAAGATCATGATGCTGAAAAAGGCCCTCATACTAATATTTTTCTAAATAAAATTGTTGACAATCATATTGTTCAGTTGACCAGTAACCATATTCCAAAAGGACTAGCCCCTTGGAGAGATTTTTTGATATAAATGATGTTGTTGTAAAGTTTAAAGGTTCAACTGAAAATTATGAGGTGACTGAATGCAATTTAGGTACAGAGGAGGATCCAAGGTATGTTAAGTTGTCTAGAAGCTTGTCAAAGGAGCAAAGGGTTGAGTATGTTAATATTTTAAAGGAGTTTGTTGATGTGTTTTCCTGGAAATATGAAGACTTAAGAACATATGACACAAACATCATTGAACATAAGATCCCTTTGAAAGAGGGGGGCAAGCCTTTTAGGTAGAAGCTCAGACAGATAAATCCCATGTTGTTGCCTATTATGGAAAAAGAAGTGAAGAAAATGTTAGATGCCAAAATCATCATTCCTTTGAGATACTCTGAGTGGGTGGCTAACTTGTTCCCTGTAAGGAAGAAAAATGGGGAAATTAGACTATGTGTTGATTTCAGGAATCTGAATAGAAGCTCCAAGAAAAATATTACCCCTTGCCAAAGATGGAGCACATTTTGCAGAGAGTGACTAGTTCATCTAGGATGTCTATGATTGATGGCTTCTCTAGATACAATCATATCTATGCCCTTCCTGGAGATAGAGAGAAGACAACCTTCACTATGTAATATACCAGATATTAAAAGTATGCAGAACATAAATAAAATGCTAGAAATGGCAGAATAACAACAATATAACCAGAATAATCACCACAATAACACTGAAATAATATAAGAATAACAACAGAAATATCACTTTGATTCTGAGAGAAATGTTCACGGGCCTCTTCGAGGGGGAAACCTCTAGTTGAATAGAGCTCTATTAATATAATATCCAAGCTAGTGTTCTCATACCCTCGACTCCTATTTATACTAAATATGTCTATCAAAAGAAGCATCTAGAGGAAGATCCTTCTAGAAGCGGAATCTTCTATTAGGTATTCTTACATTCGAATTATTCTATTTTATTGCAAGGCCTTATTATATTGACCTTTATTACATCTAAATATATTGTTCTATCTATGTGAGGGTTAGGACCCTAACATGTCCTCCCCCTTAAAAACACCCTTGTCCTCAAGGCTTGAGATGTGGAAATTGCTACAGAATGGTAGTTGGTTCCCAAGTGGCATTTGTTGGAGTTGTATCTTTCCATTGGATTAACACTTCCTTGATGGTTCTCCGATGCAGGCAACACTCACGCTGGTCCAAAACTGCTTTTGGTTGTAGGCAATTGGATCGTTCTTTAGCTAACTCGGGAAGGTTGGTTTGAATTTGGCACTTAGTTCCGATCACCTTCTTTAAGAAGGAAACATGAAAAATGGGATGTAGCTTCGAATGACTGGGAAAATCTAACTGATAGGCCACCTATCCCACCCGCTTGAAAACTGTTTAAGGACCATAAAATTTGGGCTCTAGCTTCTGACAATGCTCGACCTTGAGGAAATTATGCTTGTAAGGTTGTAGGTGAAGAAACACATGATCCCCTTCTTCAAATTGATGTTCAGGGCGACCTTGATCTGCTTGTTGCTTCATGCAATTTTGTGCCATGACCAAATTCTCTTTGAGGGTATAGAGAATAGCCTCTTGAACTGTAAGTGTTTGGTCAACTGCCTGAACCTTCAAGACACCAAGTAAGTATGAGAGAACTGAAGGTGGATTTTGTCCATATACTGCTTCAAAAGGAGTCATGCGTGTAGCTATATTGTATGAAGTGTTGTACCACCATTCAGCTAGGGGTAGCCATTGATCCCACTGATTTTTCTTTTCCGAGGCAAAACACCTCAAATATGTTTCCAAACACTTGTTGACAACTTATGTTTGACCATCAGTCTATGGATGATAAGTTGGACTGAGATGAAATTGGGTGCCTTGTATCTTGAACAGTTCTTTCCAAAAATTGCTTGTGAAAGTTGGGTTGCAATTATAAACAATAGAGTGTGGCATGCCATGAAGCTTGAAGGCCTGATTCATTAAAATTTGAGCCACTGTGGATGTTGTAAATGGGTGTTGAAGAGCACATAAATGAGCAGACTTAGAAAGGCGATCAACAACCACCATGATGACTAATTTATTTCCCGATTTGGGTAAGCCTGTAATAAAATCCATCGAGATGTCCTTCCAAATAGCAGGTGGAATCGGGAGCGGTTGTAGTGTGCCCGGAGATTTGACTGTTTCTCCCTTGTTGCATTGACACACATCACATTCGGTGACAAAATTACGAATGTCCTGTTTCATACCATCCTAGAAAAAAGAACGTTTGACACTGTCATAGATTTTGGTGAACCTGGAGTGCCCTGCTGTCGGTGTAGCATGAAGCTCAGAAAGTACCGTGGATTTAAGATTTGACTGTTTACTTAAATACAAATGACCTTTGTATCGAAGCTCATGATGGAGCCAAGAGTACCCTGGGGGAGATGGAGCACTGGACTGCAATTGTTGGATCAACTGCGAACTTTTGGGATCTTGTAGCCAATCTTGGAAAACGACTTGGAGCCAATCTGCTACAATGAAGGAAAGAGAAAAAAGGGATCCTTCATCTTCATATTTGCAGGAAAGTGCATCCACAACCACATTTTATTTTCCTTTCTTGTAAATGATCTCATAATCATAGCCAAATAGCTTAGTTACCCATTTTTGTTGCTCCAGGGAGCAAATGCGTTGTTCTAGAAAATACTTGAGGCTTTGATGGTCTGTCTTAATTTGGAAACATTGCCCTAACAGATAAGGGTAACACAAAGAAACGACATGCAGAATAGCCAACATTTCCTTTTCATAGATAGATTTGCCCAGATTTATTTCAGATATTTTCTTGCTGATAAAGGACAAAGGTCGACCCTCTTGCACAAGGACAACACTAATTCCTTTCCCTGAAGCATCACATTCCAAGACAAAGGTCTTTGTGAAATCAGGAAGGGCCAGGACTGGAGTGGTGCACATGGCCATCTTCAAGGTTTTAAAATCTTGAGCAGCAGTTGGAGTCCAAGTGAAAGAGTTATTTTTTAGGAGAGCAGTGAGAGGTGATTCAATCTTTTCGTAATTCTTAACAAACTTGCGATCATAACCTGCTGAGCCCAGAAATCCACGCAAGCTCTTGAGAGTGTTTGGGTGAGGCCAGTATTACATAGCTTCAATCATTTTAGGATCCACCTTGACGTCATCCTTGCCAACCATATGACCCAAGTACTCTACTTCTGAGGCAGCAAAAGCACATTTAGACTGTTTTAGGAAAAGTTGGTGCTGAGAGACTAGATGGAGAACTCGATCCGCATGAGGAAGATGTTTCTTCCAGGTATTTCTATAGATGAGGATATCATCAAAGAAAAATAAGACAAATTGACGGAAAAAAAGATGGAAGACATGATTCATGAGGCTTTGGAAGGTGGAGGGGGCATTACACAAGCCAAAAGGCATGACCAAAAACTCATAGTGGCCCTCATGAGTTCTAAAGGAAGTCTTGGGAATGTCTGCCTCTTTCATACATATCTTGTGGTAGCCCGAACGAAGATCAAGTTTAGTAAAGAATTGGGCACCACTCAGTTCATCCAAGAGGTCATCAATGAGAGGAATGGGAAATTTTTCTTTAATGGTAAGTTTGTTGAGGGCACAGAAGTTAGGACACATTCACCAAGAACCTTCTTTCTTCATGACCATGACCACAGGAGAAGATTAGGGGATCGTACTAGGGTGGATAACGCCTGCATTAAGGAGTTCCTGGACCATTTTCACAATTTCATTTTTTGGGGAAAAGGGGTGACGATACAGACGGATATTGGGAGGAAGGCTTCCAGGTACAAGGGGAATGGAATGATCATGAACACCATGTGAAGGAGGGAGTCCCTAGGGAGTGGAAAATACCACTTGATGTTTAGAAAGGATGGCTTGGAGGTCTTGCAACACTGAGGGTGTTTATGTTGCTTGTATGGCATGGAGTTGAGAAATAACATCAGAATGACCCTTTTTGAGCAACTTTTCCATGCGATAGGAACTAATGATATCAGGTGAACCAATGGTAATGCCTTGGAACTTATATTGGTGGCCCTTCTGGGAAAATTGCATGGTTAATTCCTTAAAATCCATGAGAATGGGACCAAAAGTCCTTAGCCAGCTTGCACCCAACACAATGTCACAACCACCCATGTCGATGGAAAACATATGATATTTCAAGTGGCAGTCACCAATTTGGAGACACACATTTTCGCAAAGCCCTCCACATTTCGTGGAGCCACCATTGGCAATCATGATTTGGAAATTATTGATGGCATGGATGTAGCAATTATTTTCTTGGGAAATGCGGCGATGAATAAAATTATGGGTGCTTCCACTATCAACCAGAATGATGACCTTCTAATGCTTGATGTAACCGATTAGCTTGAGGGTTTAGGGAGTGGAGAAGCTAGTGAGAGAATTGAGAGAAATGATCGGTTCTACTTCGGGAGGGTCTGAGGGAGGGGTTATGTCGGGGGTTTCAGGTGACTCAAACACAAGGGGAGTTTCAATATCCTCTTCCGAAATATCCTCGGAGATGGCCATAAAACAATTTTGTTTCTTACACTTGTGGCCCGGGATATATTTGTCATTACAATTATAACAAAGGCCTTTGAGTTGGCGTTCAACCATTTCATCCCTGGTCAATTTTTGGATCTCTAGTGGAGCGGAGGGAGTAGTGGGATTTACTAGTTTAGGGAGAGGGATAAAGGAGGGTTTCCAGTTTTGAGAAGATACAACCTGTTGTGATTCTTTAGATATTTTAGTAGCCTCCACCCAACTCTGAGGTCGAGCCATGAGGACATGGTCCTAAATCTCATCCTTGAGGCCACTGATAAAACATTCTCAGAAAAAGGAATCAGACGTGCCCTCTGTCCGAAAAGTCAGGCACTCAAAGGAAGCTATAAAGTCTTCCACTGTCCCTGATTGTTTCAACTTTTTCAAACGGCCCAAATGGTTGGTGTCAGTGTCAAAGCATTCATAAAGATCGGCCACAAAGTGTGTCCAAGCAATATACCCTTGACGAGAAGTTTTTCTCCATTGCCACCATTGTCAACGTTCTTGATCTAGATGGAGAACACCATACTAGAGTTTTCCCAGGTCATCTGTAATGTCGTATAAAGAGAAATAATGTTCCATTTGTGTTACCCAACCAGTGGGGTCTGAGCCATCAAATTTGGTCACATCCACCCATGGAAGGCGTAGGTCACATTGAAAGTGATGGTTCTGAAAGTTATGGGGATGAGAGGAATGTTTACCTTCAGTATGTGGAAGGGAGGAAGAGGAAGGGTTATCTGTAGGGATATGTAGTTTGGTGCAGAGTGACAAAAATATAGATTCAATTTGGGCGGTGAGTTCTTGTTTCATTTCCTCCATTGAGGACTGCATGGTTG
>ML797514.1:350894-361158 GCA_009831015.1 Picea engelmannii
CCCAATATCTCAGGGCACTAACTAAGGAGGATAGACCATACCCTTAGCCTTACTACCTGACTACCCAGGTACTAGAGAGTATCTTCCCGAGTGTTGTTCTCAGTGGCACTATAACAGTCAGGTAGTCGATCGGTTTATCTAAAGAGGGCTTCAGGAAATCTAGGCCGATCCATACATAGGTGTTGTTTGATGCGCTACCACTTGAAGGGGTACCAATAGGGGTTACAAGGGTGGCCAACATATGTGCACTTAAGAACAACTTGTATTTATTGCATGTATGAATCCCTCAACCACGGGTTTATGCGCGTAACAACAAATCTCTATGGCTTAAAGATGCTGAAATACGTTTCTACCCTGGAAAAAAAATTACCCACAATTTCTGCCAAGGAAAGTGCTCTGATACCACTTGTAATATACCAGATATAAAAAGTATGCATAACAAAAATAAAATGCTAGAAATGGCAGAATAACAACAATATAACCAAAATACTCATCACAATAACACTGAAATGATATAAGAATAACAACAGAAATATCACTTTGATTCTGAGAGCAATGTTCATGGGCCTCTTTGAGGGGAAACCTCTAGTCGAGCAAAGATCTATTACAATAATCTCCAATCTAGGGTTCTCATACCCTCAACTCCTATTTATACTAAATATTTATATCAAAATAAGCATCTAGAGGAAGATCCTTCTATAAGCGGAAGCTTCTATTAGGTCTTCTTACATTCGGATTATTCTATTTTATTGCAAGGCCTTATTAATATTGAACTTTATTACATCTGAATATATTTTTCTATCTATGTGCGGGTTAGGACCCTAACACACTACTCCTTGGGGCACATTCATGTATGCTAAATTCCCTTTGGATTGATGAATGCAGGAGAAACCTTTCGGCGAGCAATGGACATTGCCTTTATTTGGAAGACAAATTTGTAGTCATCTATCTAGATGACATTACAATATTCTCCAAATATGACAAAGAGCATTGTCATTATTTTAAGAAGGTCTTCCTGAAGTGCAGAAGGTTTGGTCTCTCTCTCAATCCTAATAATTTTTTGTTTGCTATGAAGGAAGGCAAATTATTGGGGCACATTGTGTCAGCAGAAAGGGTAAGAACTGATCCAAGCAGAGTAGAGGCCATCCAGACCTTATCTTTTCCTAGATCTAAGAAAGAGGTTCAAGGTTTCTTGGGTAAGATCAATTTTATAAGAAGGTTCATCTCTAACTTTGTTGAATTAGTGAAGTACATTACAACCATGCTTAGAAAGGGAAATGAGGTGAAATGGACTCTTGAGTCTAGAAATTATTTTGCCCAAATAAAAAAGGATTTGACTGAAGCACCTATGCTCATCATCCCTGACTATTCTAAGGAATTTCTAATATTTTCTTTTTCCTCATTTGACACATTGGTTGTTGCTTTTTTACAGAAAAATACAGATGGGTTAGAGAAGCCTATTTCCTTTTTCAGTAGAGCATTGAGGGATGTAGAAATGAGATATGATATCATGGAGAAGGAGGAATATGCTTTGGTCAAATGCCTCAAGTATTTCAGAATGTATGTTCTGCATTAAAAAATTGTTGCATATGTCCCTTCAACCTCAATGAAAGAGATATTGATCCAGCCTGACATAGAGGGGAATAGAAGCAAATGGATTGCTAAAATTCTGGAATTTAACCTTGAAATAAAGCCCACTAAATTGGTGAAAGGCCAAGGTTTATCCAGGCTGTTGGCTGAATCAAATTGCAAAGCCTTGGGGGTTAATGTCATGAACATAAACTCAGAAAATCAGCAAGCTAAGATTGTTGATAAAATCTCTCATGTCAGCCCAAGCTTGGCAGAATGCACTTGGTATAAAGACAACATGCATTTTATGCATAAGTTGCAGCCTCCTGGTGGCTTCGACAAGAACAAGGTGAGAGATTTGAAACTCAAAGAAATCAAATATTGTCTCGTTGATCAGGTTTTGTATTGGAAATATCCTCTTGGAGTTCTTTTGAGATGTCTAGATCCACAGGAGGCCTAAAGGGCCATAACTGATTTTCATGAAAGCTTATGTGGGGGGCATCCTTTTTGGAGGACCATAGCTTATAAGATCCTCAGAGCTAGGTATTTATGGCTTATCCTTTTTACTGATGTTTGTGCAAATATTAGAGCTTGTGTCAAATGCCAAAAGTTTTCTGGAAAGCAACAACTCAAATATTTGCCTTTGAAACCTGTGGTGGTTTCTAGACCTTTTCAACAGTGGGTTCTTGGCTTCATTGGAGAAATCCACCCAGCCTCAAGTGGTCAGCATAGGTGGATTTTGACTGCCAATGATTATTTCACCAAGTGGATAGAATCCATTCCTACAATGAGTGCCTCCCACAAGGTAATCATTAGCTTCCTTGAAGATATCATGTCCAGATTTGGTTGTCCAAGCAGGATTGTTACTGACAATGTTTCCTCCAAAGTTGAACCATTGATCAAGTTTTGTGAACAATATGGGATTACATTAATCCATTATACTCCTTACCAACCCAAGGAAATGGTTTGGCAGAGTCCTCTAACAAGAGCCTCATAAATATCATCAAGAAATTGTTAGAAGACAACAAGAAAGCATGGGAATCAAAGCTAAAATTTGCAATATGGGCTGGCAAGATTACAACAAAGAGGTCACTTGGTGTTTCCCCTTTTCATCTTATATATGGGGTTGAGGCTATATTTCCTACTCATATTTCCTTTCATGTGGAAAAATTCCTCAATGACTACCAAGGAGAACCTGATGATATGGTCAGGAGGATACAACAGTTGGTAGAAGTACAATAGACTAGGGAGTAGCTACTTGATAAAGCTCAGGCCCATTAGCAGAAGATAAAACGAGCCTTTGACAAGAAGGTAAGCAAGGAATATTTTTAGTTGGGTGATCTAGTGCTCAAGTGGGATGCACCCAAGCAATACAAAGGAAAACATGGTAAATTCGAAGCCTTATGGATTGGTCCTTTCAAGATTTCTTAGGCATTTTCAAATAACACTTATAAATTGCAGAACTTGGAGGATTCTGAATTTTTTGGTGGCCCTATCAATGGGCACTTTCTGAAAAAACATTTTTCTAAATCCATGATTGGTTTTCCATCCATTGTAGATACCACTTTCTCTTTGATTTATGTTTGAATAAGTGACCCCATGACCCAAAAGCTAAGGCACTGAAACTGCTTGTTCTTGGCATCTCACAGGGAGCATGCCATCCCCTATGGAGCCAATAATGTTATCACATGAAGTTGTTGTCAAGGGTCACATGTAATTGTTGTTAATGCCTCAGTCTACACCCTTTCCCCATCTCTCTCTTTTTTTCGTATGCCATTCCCAGAGTTTTATCCCTTCTGACTAGTAAAGTCGGTTTCCCTTTTGGTTTAAGGACCTGGTTTCTCTTGGTGTCTTTCTTAACTGAATCTCAGCCCGAAGTTTTTTTGTTTCTCTCAAAGGATAAACACTTATCAGGATTTGGGTTCAAAGTATTGGTCACCTGGTTTTCCTGAGCTCACAGCACGTCATCCAAGTCCTTTGCTAATACATGTGACAACCCTGATCACAAAGCGCAGTGGTCAAAGTCAGTCGATTTCGGGCTCGAAACACAGAAAAATAGGCGGTCTCATGTTTCAATAGTGGAGATCCCAGGACCATTTAGATCAATGATCACGCTTCATTTCAGGTCCACAACATGCTCAAGCATTAAAATCCTTGAGCGAGCTGAAATATAAACCAAGATATTGCTGGAGAGCTACGTGGTGGAAGGTGGTGATTTACGGGCCCAAAAGCGGTGTGGGTCCAAACTGGTTTTGATGGCCGCAAAATCATTTGCTCATTTAGCGTTGAATCCAATAGCAGCATATGGTCGCCCCTTAGTCATCAAGCCCCGTTTCAATCCTGAGGAGAAATCAGTTAATGAACAAGGATTGGTAGTTGAAACCTCGGCTCACTCCATAAATAGAAGGCATGGAGGGTTGTCTGTAGAGATGGAATTGTCAACTCGAGGTACTACGATGGACGGTTTTTCCTACAGGCCCATGTTGATCTAAGCTTGCATTTGATAGAAATATACACACATAGTCTGATAGAAGAATGCACAGATGAAGAGACTTGGACGGGATGGCCATATGAATCTCCTGGTGGTTGTCCACTGATCTGAGTATAAATAGATCAGTTTAAGAATTTTTTGAGGTCGATGGTTGAGCAGAGCTCCCTATTTTGTAACAGTTTGATAGCAGAGTTGTGCTCTGGTTATGTATGAGACCTGAGACTTTCTCATTAATAGAAGTCAGTTTATTTCATTATCTTGTTTCCTCTTATGTTGAAATACTCATGCATGGATGATCCAGACAAGATGTTGTGGTTGTATTGTAATGGAGGTTTGATTATAATGTTGCTATGATATGTTTCGGTACACCAGACCTGTGTTCATCCTAGTCTAGGTATTGTCAATTATTGAATATTCTCTGTAAGCGTTGATATTTTCCCTTGTAGTTGCGCCAAATTTTCATCTATTGGGGGTCTAGTCACTTTCAGGATCCCCGAATATCTTTCCATGGCTTCAATCTTCATTGATTGTTCCAAGGCATCTGTCAAAGTGGCTATCCGCTATTATGTTAACGAAATCTGTGTCAAAGGTAGAAATCCATGAATATACCATTCTCTTTGATGTTCCTCATGAATTGGATGCGCTAACCTCCCTATAGCATCTTTAAACTTCTGGTTATATTCCCAGGCTGATTCACCTTCCCTTTGATGAATCTYGTGCAACTCAGATAGAGCTTKTTGTTCTGACTGAGGTAACTTAAACTCCGTTATGAACTATGTTCATACCTAGTCAAGTGTGAATGCTTGACCTTTCATTCCAGGCACTCCTAGCTCAATAACCTTCATGTACCCTTTGAGAGCATGACCTATCAAGGTAGTCTKGAACTCCACCAATTTATTTGCATCCAGAGTCCCTMTGGACCTCMAAATTGTTTCACATAAGAACCAATGTTGCTCAACATCTTTGTCTCCCTTACCCCAAAATTMTTGGTATTGAGMAATCAAACCTCACGCGTTACCAGCCATTGTTGATCTTGTTTCTCCTATCAAAATAAAACCTAACGATCCTGGTTGTGACCTACCAGGGGATCCCAATATCCTCCCAGTACTCTCACTTTATGTTTGTGACTGACTAACTGGCTGCACTGAAATAGAAATAACATAAGAAGGTAATATAGCATTTACTGCTTGTATAGAAGACACTTGGGGTATCAGTGATTCGGGGATGGCGCCACTAGCTTCGGGGTGGATTTATTTGATCTGGGGGGTCTCTTTATCATCCTCTAGGGAGGTATCTTCAGCTAGACTCCTGATCTTTCTTGGCATCGAGGTTGAATATTATCTTTCTTCTTTAATATCCAGGCCAACTTCCTTCTCCCTTGCTTTTTCACCTTCTCCTTCTTGTCCACCCTCGTCAAGACTTCTTTCTCTCTGTGCTTCTCTCTCACTTAATCTTTGACTGTCTAGTGTTTCCTATCTTCTCATATTCCACAACTCGTCCATCTGTCCTTCCTCTACTTCTCTTGGTCTGACTTCTTTCCGCAACCTCTTGGACTATTTTAATGCTCTATTTATCTTACCGTGCCACCAGTTCTCAACTATGGAGACTCTTTTCAAGTCTCGCTCATCTCTTGAGTCCATTTCTTGCTACTCCACCTTATTTTTCAAATAACCCTCTCCCCTCTTTCAGGCCATGACTCTACCCAAAACTAACCCCACCCCAAGCAAGGGTGTTTGCGCTGCCATCTCAGTCGGGGACATAGTCAATATCCCCTCTTCGATCAAGAAAACCTTGATCCACAGGGGGGTTTCTCTCAACATTCTTCCCCTTGCGTCTTTCTCGAAATCCACTTCTTCCCATGAAAAATATTGGTGATTCTCAGCTGCAAACTCAATAATATATCCTTCTAGTTTTGTCTTGACCCAGAAATCGATTTCTCGCGTTACTAGACTATCCAGCCGACAAAGTGTTGCGATATTTCTTGTATCCAAAGCACATGTCTTCTTGACTCTTTCTTGGAATTTCGAAGCTTTTTGGAGCCTATATATCTAGTGGAAAAGTTCTTCTGGGAACTTAACCCAGAATATCTCATACTAGTCCCTCGATCTTTCTAAGTAAAAGACTACCTCCCATGTATCTTTCACATATTTTCCTCTCAGCTCTGCTTCTTTCCATATGAAGGTGTCACAATTTCTCTCCCACCAGTGGTGAATATTATATCTAAGAATCTGTCGAAGAATTATCTCTATAGGTTCCCTTTTAACGCAGTTCCCAACAACATAACCATTTTGTTGGCGCATAATTGATCAAAGCAGGGTCCTTCTCAGGTTACCAACAAAAGGTACCATGTAGTCTAGAGCACTGGCATTTTCATCTCCTCTGAAGAGAAGAAGTCTCACCCGAGGTGCAACCAAGACAGAAGGATAGGGAAGGGTAAGAAGAATACTTAGGTGGGTTCCCAGAACCTTCAAGATTCACCATGATCTTGCACAAGATAGACTAACTACAAAACAAATCTGAACTCATGCATACTAGAACTAAAGATACTTAAGTTGCAAAAATAATTCATACATAGATATATCATATGGATCTCATCATGAATAAAGAAGTACTGTAAAGATACAATGCATAAGCATAAACACAAAATGACACATTATATTTGAAAATTTGGGGTCCTTCTTCATCTATTATCTTCAAAACTTATCGAATACAATCTTAGAGATACAGATTCATACTCTGTTATAGAATTATGACTCTAGACTCATGTCACATAGCTCTTTCTACCCAAAAATGTATACATATTATATTTACATAACCTTTTCTCAACTAAAACCCAACAACAACATCCAACTAACAACATCAAAACTCAGCTTATCAACAATAGCCAACCCAACTCAACTCTTTTAAAATAGTATTCATCTGATATATATGCTCAGTGGGATCTTCTGGATTTGGGCTCGCATGCTTTCTTGTTTTGTTGTAACTTCTTTTGTCTTGATGGTGTTTGTTGTCCCTTTCCACAACCATTTTTTGTTTATTTTCCTTGCTCCACTGTCCAACTTCTTTTGTAGCTTGCTCCACTTGTATTAAATCAAAACTGGGAATGTAGTCCTTCTTGCGTAGCTTCAAATCCAAAACCAAAGGGCCCAACAACTGTGATATTTTTCTCATTCTGAGAGTGAATCACAAAAAAGACAAACTTCCCCATCTAAGAGATGACCTTCCTGCATTGCTTGGTAGAGATCAAGGAAATAGCACTAGGTGGGACTGCCTCGAGTATCCTATACAATTTTTTGTTCAAAGTAATAATAAATCTATGAGGCCTAGACTCATATACAACATGGCATTTCCATAAATATTGTTGGCCCAAAAGAACATTACAAACTTTGAGATGGGAAACATCACACAATACCTCATCTTTGAAGGGCTTGATGTCATATGATAGGAAACATTGTTGGCTGACGTGGATGTCGCTTCCTTGGCGGACCCATCCGATGGTGTAGGGCTATGGGTGTGGTATTTTTGGCAATGAGAGTCGCTTGAAAACCTATGTTGATATGAGGTTCTTCTGGCTACCTCTATCAATGATGAAGTGCAGCGGGGTACCCTTCACCCACCTCTATGAATGAAAAAGGTGCTCACCTTCCTCTGGATCGTCTGCTTCACCAGGTTGGAGTTTGGTGGTCACAACGGTAGCATTGGGTTCTACGTCAATGATCTGTCTCCCCCTTTCTAGTTCTAACTTAGAGTCGAAACCCACATCTGATTCAGAGGTCTTCACCTCAAACACCAACGACTACTTTGAGCGGAAATCAACAGTGTTATGCCAAGGTATATTATGGAAGTCACACCACTTCTCGGTATCTTTCTTTGTATTTTTAGTTTCCTTCTTTTCTTACGGCCTAGAATGGTTTTCCTAAGGTGGTCCATTTTTTCTTTTTCCTTTGTTCTGTGGGTTGGGGCCTCTCTTTCCTGGCTTTTTCTGTGAGGGGTTCCCAAGCCCAAATTGTCGTGTCTTTTTTTTGAGCTTCTGCTCAATTTTGACGGTGTATTGGTAGGTCTCCCCCAATGATGATATGTCCATAAAATTCATTTCAACCTAGATGTATCTATGAAAACCGTCGTGATACTTGAGCACTAGATGTCACTCAGAATATTTGATACCCATCTTGGTGCGCAAGGTATGGAAGATATTTGTGAAATCGAGCACTGCTTGGTCTCTTTCCTATTGCAGTGTGCTCCATTTGTTGTATAGGTTGTCATAACTTCCAACATGGTAGTATTGTTCCTTAATAACATCCATGAAGGACTCCCAGGTGACCGTGACTATAAATAATAAGGTTTCCTTTGTTTCCTTCTACTCACATAAAGTTTCCCACCAATATTTGACATGGGGAACGACTTTGAGGAGAAAAAAAGTAATACCTTATCTATTCGAGAAGTTATGGACAGAGAAATACCCTTCTAGCATATTCAACCATTTTTGTACAGCATCGACATCTATCTGACCTTCTTGTATTTGCAAAAAACTATCCATCATCTTGTTCCTTTGTTGCGTGAGGGATTCCTTGAGAAACATTTTGAAGGGATATCTTGTCCCATTGTACTTGTTTTATCATGCCATGAGAGGTCACTTGGGCATGAGAGAGATTTTTTCCTCAAGAGAAACAAGCTCGAAACCCAATTCTTTGTACCTTGGCCTCGTTGGGGAAATGTATTAAGAACGACAAGGAGCATACCGCTCTAATACCACTGATCTAGATTTTATGAGAAGAACGAAATGAATATATATTATTATCAAAATATTCTTAACACAAAATAACATATATACAGTAAAATTGGTTTCTATTCAATAAGGAAATAAGCTAAAACTGTAAAATTCAACGGAACACAAGCTTGCTAGAATGGTGTTGTCTTATCTCTAAGAAGAGATGTGACGGTTGCGCTCATTCACAAGAATATGATCACAATGAGGATCTAAAGGAATTTTTACAATAAACGGGAATGTCAAAAACCCTAGGCATCCAAAAACCTAACCCTAGGAGATGAAGCACCAAAAGTCATGTGGGCCCTGTTTGGGTAAGTTAGTACATCAACTTCCCAGGTTCGTAGTTTGTGCATACAATATTCGTTTAGGCACACAATAGCTCGTTGGAAAGGTCTATATGAGGAATACACATGTTACCATCAGACTATGACTCCGTCTACATTTTGACTATGGCGAGCCCTAAAAACGTTGATTAGGGCCTCAAAATAGCCATGAAAGTTAGGGATCTGAAAACTAGGAAAAAACTACCAAATTGAAAAACTGCCAAAATGAGCCAGTTGGAATAGGTGGGAGGCCACCAACACCCATCTAGATCAATATTGTCATCCATATTTCCTTCATCTTCTCCTTTTAATATGTGCAACAAATGGTCAGGTCTTGTATTTAAGTTTCTTGGTTTCACAATCACTTCAAAATCATACTCCAGAAATAATAACAACCATCTACATATCTTCCCCCGCACCCCCCCCCCCCCAACATTGGCCTATTGACTAAGTATATCAGTGTGGAATGATCCGTTTACATATTAAAATGTGATCCCAACATATAATGCCTAAACTTATGTAGTGCATACACCATTTCGAGTCCTTCACGTTTTGTAGTAGTGTAATTATGTTCAATAGTTGACAACTTTCTGTTGGAAAATGCAATGGGATGGTCCAAGTATCCTTCCCTTGGCTGAGTTATAAATATGCCTAATGATATATATGATGCATCTACGTGGACATGGAATTCCTTCTTCCATTCTGGAAATACTAAAATTGGCGTTGTAACCAGTTTTTGCTTCAAGGTATCCAAACTTTGTTGACATTCCTTATTTAATTGAAACTCAACCTCCTTTTTCAGCAAATTTTCTAGTGGAGCTATGATATGTGTGTATCCCATAATAAAATTTGTGTAGTACCTTGTATGACCCAATGTTACTCAAATTTTTCTCACTCAATTAGGTGGTATAAAAACAATCTTCGTAGGATCAACCAAAAGTCTTTTTTTACATACTACATGACCCAACAGGATACCAAATGGTGCGCATGAAATACACTTCTTCAATTTCAAGGAAATCTAGGACTGTCTGCATCAATCCAACGTCAAGCATAGAGTTTCAATATGGTCCTTCAACAAATTGAACATTGTCCAATCATCCAAATATGTGTCTA
>ML797514.1:361208-405239 GCA_009831015.1 Picea engelmannii
AATCAAACCTCACGCGTTACCAGCCATTGTTGATCTTGTTTCTCCTATCAAAATAAAACCTAACGATCCTGGTTGTGACCTACCAGGGGATCCCAATATCCTCCCAGTACTCTCACTTTATGTTTGTGACTGACTAACTGGCTGCACTGAAATAGAAATAACATAAGAAGGTAATATAGCATTTACTGCTTGTATAGAAGACACTTGGGGTATCAGTGATTCGGGGATGGCGCCACTAGCTTCGGGGTGGATTTATTTGATCTGGGGGGTCTCTTTATCATCCTCTAGGGAGGTATCTTCAGCTAGACTCCTGATCTTTCTTGGCATCGAGGTTGAATATTATCTTTCTTCTTTAATATCCAGGCCAACTTCCTTCTCCCTTGCTTTTTCACCTTCTCCTTCTTGTCCACCCTCGTCAAGACTTCTTTCTCTCTGTGCTTCTCTCTCACTTAATCTTTGACTGTCTAGTGTTTCCTATCTTCTCATATTCCACAACTCGTCCATCTGTCCTTCCTCTACTTCTCTTGGTCTGACTTCTTTCCGCAACCTCTTGGACTATTTTAATGCTCTATTTATCTTACCGTGCCACCAGTTCTCAACTATGGAGACTCTTTTCAAGTCTCGCTCATCTCTTGAGTCCATTTCTTGCTACTCCACCTTATTTTTCAAATAACCCTCTCCCCTCTTTCAGGCCATGACTCTACCCAAAACTAACCCCACCCCAAGCAAGGGTGTTTGCGCTGCCATCTCAGTCGGGGACATAGTCAATATCCCCTCTTCGATCAAGAAAACCTTGATCCACAGGGGGGTTTCTCTCAACATTCTTCCCCTTGCGTCTTTCTCGAAATCCACTTCTTCCCATGAAAAATATTGGTGATTCTCAGCTGCAAACTCAATAATATATCCTTCTAGTTTTGTCTTGACCCAGAAATCGATTTCTCGCGTTACTAGACTATCCAGCCGACAAAGTGTTGCGATATTTCTTGTATCCAAAGCACATGTCTTCTTGACTCTTTCTTGGAATTTCGAAGCTTTTTGGAGCCTATATATCTAGTGGAAAAGTTCTTCTGGGAACTTAACCCAGAATATCTCATACTAGTCCCTCGATCTTTCTAAGTAAAAGACTACCTCCCATGTATCTTTCACATATTTTCCTCTCAGCTCTGCTTCTTTCCATATGAAGGTGTCACAATTTCTCTCCCACCAGTGGTGAATATTATATCTAAGAATCTGTCGAAGAATTATCTCTATAGGTTCCCTTTTAACGCAGTTCCCAACAACATAACCATTTTGTTGGCGCATAATTGATCAAAGCAGGGTCCTTCTCAGGTTACCAACAAAAGGTACCATGTAGTCTAGAGCACTGGCATTTTCATCTCCTCTGAAGAGAAGAAGTCTCACCCGAGGTGCAACCAAGACAGAAGGATAGGGAAGGGTAAGAAGAATACTTAGGTGGGTTCCCAGAACCTTCAAGATTCACCATGATCTTGCACAAGATAGACTAACTACAAAACAAATCTGAACTCATGCATACTAGAACTAAAGATACTTAAGTTGCAAAAATAATTCATACATAGATATATCATATGGATCTCATCATGAATAAAGAAGTACTGTAAAGATACAATGCATAAGCATAAACACAAAATGACACATTATATTTGAAAATTTGGGGTCCTTCTTCATCTATTATCTTCAAAACTTATCGAATACAATCTTAGAGATACAGATTCATACTCTGTTATAGAATTATGACTCTAGACTCATGTCACATAGCTCTTTCTACCCAAAAATGTATACATATTATATTTACATAACCTTTTCTCAACTAAAACCCAACAACAACATCCAACTAACAACATCAAAACTCAGCTTATCAACAATAGCCAACCCAACTCAACTCTTTTAAAATAGTATTCATCTGATATATATGCTCAGTGGGATCTTCTGGATTTGGGCTCGCATGCTTTCTTGTTTTGTTGTAACTTCTTTTGTCTTGATGGTGTTTGTTGTCCCTTTCCACAACCATTTTTTGTTTATTTTCCTTGCTCCACTGTCCAACTTCTTTTGTAGCTTGCTCCACTTGTATTAAATCAAAACTGGGAATGTAGTCCTTCTTGCGTAGCTTCAAATCCAAAACCAAAGGGCCCAACAACTGTGATATTTTTCTCATTCTGAGAGTGAATCACAAAAAAGACAAACTTCCCCATCTAAGAGATGACCTTCCTGCATTGCTTGGTAGAGATCAAGGAAATAGCACTAGGTGGGACTGCCTCGAGTATCCTATACAATTTTTTGTTCAAAGTAATAATAAATCTATGAGGCCTAGACTCATATACAACATGGCATTTCCATAAATATTGTTGGCCCAAAAGAACATTACAAACTTTGAGATGGGAAACATCACACAATACCTCATCTTTGAAGGGCTTGATGTCATATGATAGGAAACATTGTTGGCTGACGTGGATGTCGCTTCCTTGGCGGACCCATCCGATGGTGTAGGGCTATGGGTGTGGTATTTTTGGCAATGAGAGTCGCTTGAAAACCTATGTTGATATGAGGTTCTTCTGGCTACCTCTATCAATGATGAAGTGCAGCGGGGTACCCTTCACCCACCTCTATGAATGAAAAAGGTGCTCACCTTCCTCTGGATCGTCTGCTTCACCAGGTTGGAGTTTGGTGGTCACAACGGTAGCATTGGGTTCTACGTCAATGATCTGTCTCCCCCTTTCTAGTTCTAACTTAGAGTCGAAACCCACATCTGATTCAGAGGTCTTCACCTCAAACACCAACGACTACTTTGAGCGGAAATCAACAGTGTTATGCCAAGGTATATTATGGAAGTCACACCACTTCTCGGTATCTTTCTTTGTATTTTTAGTTTCCTTCTTTTCTTACGGCCTAGAATGGTTTTCCTAAGGTGGTCCATTTTTTCTTTTTCCTTTGTTCTGTGGGTTGGGGCCTCTCTTTCCTGGCTTTTTCTGTGAGGGGTTCCCAAGCCCAAATTGTCGTGTCTTTTTTTTGAGCTTCTGCTCAATTTTGACGGTGTATTGGTAGGTCTCCCCCAATGATGATATGTCCATAAAATTCATTTCAACCTAGATGTATCTATGAAAACCGTCGTGATACTTGAGCACTAGATGTCACTCAGAATATTTGATACCCATCTTGGTGCGCAAGGTATGGAAGATATTTGTGAAATCGAGCACTGCTTGGTCTCTTTCCTATTGCAGTGTGCTCCATTTGTTGTATAGGTTGTCATAACTTCCAACATGGTAGTATTGTTCCTTAATAACATCCATGAAGGACTCCCAGGTGACCGTGACTATAAATAATAAGGTTTCCTTTGTTTCCTTCTACTCACATAAAGTTTCCCACCAATATTTGACATGGGGAATGACTTTGAGGAGAAAAAAAGTAATATCTTATCTATTCGAGAAGTTATGGACAGAGAAATACCCTTCTAGCATATTCAACCATTTTTGTACAACATCGACATCTATCTGACCTTCTTGTATTTGCAAAAAACTATCCATCATCTTGTTCCTTTGTTGCGTGAGGGATTCCTTGAGAAACATTTTGAAGGGATATCTTGTCCCATTGTAGTTGTTTTATCACGCCATGAGAGGTCACTTGGGCATGAGAGAGTTTTTTTCCTCAAGAGAAACAAGCTCGAAACCCAATTCTTTGTACCCTGGCCTCGTTGGGGAAATGTATTAAGAACAACAAGGAGCATACCGCTCTAATACCACTGATCTAGATTTTATGAGCAGAACGAAATGAATATATATTATTATCAAAATATTCTTAACACAAAATAACATATATACAATAAAATTGGTTTCTATTCAATAAGGAAATAAGCTAAAACTGTAAAATGCAACGGAACACAAGCTTGCTAGAATGGTGGTGTCTTATCTCTAAGAAGAGATGTGACGGTTGCGCTCATTCACAAGAATATGATCACAATGAGGATCTAAAGGAATTTTTACAATAAACAGGAATGTCAAAAACCCTAGGCATCCAAAAACCTAACCCTAGGAGATGAAGCACCAAAAGTCATGTGGGCCCTGTTTGGGTAAGTTAGTACATCAACTTCCCAGGTTCGTAGTTTTTGCATACAATATTCGTTTAGGCACACAATAGCTCGTTGGAAAGGTCTATATGAGGAATACACATGTTACCATCAGACTATGACTCCGTCTACATTTTGACTATGGCGAGCCCTAAAAACGTTGTTTAGGGCCTCAAAATAGCCATGAAAGTTAGGGATCTAAAAACTAGGAAAAAACTACCAAATTGAAAAACTGCCAAAATGAGCCAGTTGGAATAGGTGGGAGGCCACCAACACCCATATGGATCAATATTGTCATCCATATTTCCTTCATCTTCTCCTTTTAATACGTGCAACAAATGGTCAGGTCTTGTATTTAAGTTTCTTGGTTTCACAATCACTTCAAAATCATACTCCAGAAATAATAACAACCATCTACATATCTTCCCCCGCACCCCCGCACCCCCCCCACATTGGCCTATTGACTAAGTATCTCAGTGTGGAATGATCCGTGTACATATTAAAATGTGATCCCAACATATAATGCCAAAACTTATGTAGTGCATACACCATTTCGAGTCCTTCACGCTTTGTAGTAGTGTAATTATGTTCAATAGTTGACAACTTTCTGTTGGAAAATGCAATGGGATGGTCCAAGTATCCTTCCCTTGGCTGAGTTATAAATATGCCTAATGATATAGATGATGCATCTACGTGGACATGGAATTCCTTCTTCCATTCTGGAAATACTAAAATTGGCGTTGTAACCAGTTTTTGCTTCAAGGTATCCAAACTTTGTTGACATTCCTTGTTTAATTGAAACTCAACCTCCTTTTTCAGCAAATTTTCTAGTGGAGCTATGATCTGTGTGTATCCCATAATAAAATTTGTGTAGTACCTTGTATGACCCAATGTTACTCAAATTTTTCTCACTCAATTAGGTGGTATAAAAACAATCTTCGTAGGATCAACCAAAAGTCTTTTTTTACATACTACATGACCCAACAAGATACCAAATGGTGCGCATGAAATACACTTCTTCAATTTCAAGGAAATCTAGGACTGTCTGCATCAATCCAACGTCAAGCATAGAGTTTCAATATGGTCCTTCAACAAATTGAACATTGTCCAATCATCCAAATATGTGTCTATTAATTTATGAATAAATTCTTTAAAAGTCACGACAATAACTCGGGAAAATACTGCTAGTGCATTTTTCAATCCAAAAGGCATGATTGTGTACTGATAACATCCCCATTCCATTGAAAATGTTGTCTTATTCCTATCTTCCCGCGTGATATTAATTTGGTGATACCCATAGAATCCATCAGTAAATGAGTAAGCTTATTGTCCTCCTACATTCTCCAAAAATTAATTTGTAATCGGGGTAGGAAATGGGTCATGTAAGAAAGCATCATTCAATTTCCGCAAATCCATGCAAATTCTGATTCCAACCATTTTCTAGTCGTGGATCACCATCATGATGATTCATTCTAACTCTGGGGCAAGTTCAATAATCCCAGCTTCCAACATCCTATCTATTTCTACTTTCACTTTTTTCTTGTATACTGGGTTCAATTGGTACAGTCTCTACTTCACTGGCTTGGCATATGACTTCAAAGGGATCTGCATCTCCCCTAGCTACCCAACAATCATTTTCATTTCTAAAAATGTAGTTGGGAAAGGGTCCTGGTATTCACGCAATAAATCAACAATCTTCTCAATAGTTTATTCACTCTAGTAATCTCCAATGTGTGTGAACTTGGGATTATCCTTTGTACCAATATTCACCTTGTGTATTTTCAACAACTTTTCATACTTGACAGATTCAATATTGAGCCCCTATATTGTGCACTCTCCTTTAGTTTTCGTCCCTTGCAAGTTTATTGGGTCTTCATCCTCTTGGTATTCTCCAGCAACATTATAGCATTCCAAAACCTTTTGAACATTTGTAGCAGATCTAGACACACTACATAAGGGTTACTAGTCCCATCAAGTCTTCTGATGTAAATATCTCATTTTTTATAATCTGTAGAGTTGTGTTGACAGAAGGGTACTTATCATCTTCAAAATTGAAATTTACCTTGAATTTGTGAGTCAAATATTCCCAGTTTGTTGTTCCTTTGTCTACTTCCAGTTCTATGTACCAGTTCTTTGGGATCACTTCCATAGTTTGTACAAACAAGTGCATCCATTCCTACTTAGGTACTGAGCTCCATGTCTTGGTGCACTGTGTAATATGATCTTTAGGGAAACTCAACCTAGCATACTTCTATGTAATATATTCAGTTTATGATTTGAACCTAGCTTGTAACAACTTTCTACATTACTTCCAATTATCTATTCTATCCTTATGCGCATCCCACCAGCTTGCAGCAGTCACTTTCAGTGTGACATATAAAGCTAGCAATCTCTTTTGTTATGATATCTACAATTCAAATTCTCTTACAAAGGAATATATATCTATTAGTCCATCATACTTCATGGGATCACGTACCTCAGCTCCAATCTAGTGCAATGTGAAGGTAATACAAGCACATCTCCTTGTATATACTTCATGTAACCTTTGTTGCCAATGTTTCAAGGTTTATTCTGAATATGACATGCAATAACCGATACTTCGCCAACTGAGTGCACCCTCAGTAGTAGGATTAACATAGTCATCCATCCACATAGTCACATTCTAGAGGTTATCAATTTCTTTTCCCTTTGGCGGTTCCACATATCATCTTCCTTCTATGGGATCTAATGGCGTAGTAACTCTCAAGTCTCCTACTTCAAAGACCATTTGTCTCTTTTTAGATCATTAATGGTATGGTTATAAAAATTCCAATTGATTCCAAGTAACATTGGATTAGGTTTATTATCATCCACTATCTCTATTACTTCAAAATCTATTGTGATGCACACTCCATAGATATTAACATTCACCCATGTAAGTCTTCCAATTGAAACAATCTTGTGTTGATTTGCTAGCCTCAATTGAATAGGTGACCAGATCAACTTTGGTTTTCCCATTGTCTCCCATGTCTGCTTCGGAAGGATGTTCACATCATATCCTAGATCCAAGATGATATTATCCATATCATAGTCTCCTATCTGTGCATTAAGTTAGAATTCCATATTCATCATTTTATTGCATTGTACCTGGGTAACTACTCACTATGAAATGGGTGCTTTTTTATCTTGTGAAAATTGGTCGATTTTGTTATAAATTCCCCCTACGGACAGGTTGAACTCCCCTTGGATCGGGTTTCCTTCAATCCAAGACATAAGGAAAATAAATGGACACTAACTTCCCCTTAAGACTAATTTATATGTGCATCTATGAAATCAGAAAAGAAAGAGAAAGATGAAAAGGTATATGTCTTACCTATTTCCTATAGATTGTTCTCATTGCTCCAACTGTTGAACTCGATCTCCAAGCTCCTGATGTGGAAGTAGCTCTCCTCTAAGAGACAAGACAATTGTCTTCTGCTACTATATATACTTAGACGAAAGTATATTTATCTATGTTGGACTTAAAAAAGACAAAGTCAAACATTCATGAAATGAACAATGTAAACATTAAGAGAAATAAGCCAAGTTATATATTAAAAATGGAAAGAAATGGAAGATTTACAACCTCAATGATGATGTTGCAACAATTCCTCCAAGCTCTGATTTTTACAGCCTCTTCTTGCATTACTAGACGATAGGTATGATGCTATGAACTACCTCCTCACAAGATCAAAGTTTTGATATTCTAAAAACCCTCCTCCCTCTTGAATTTCACAAGTTCAGAGGTATGATATTCAGGGATGATTTTAAGGGCTAAATTTTGCTCATGGGCTAATTTTCCATGGTTTTTTCCAAAAAAATATTCGTTATTCTAAAAATGATTTGCCCAAATTCTATAGGATAAAATTATTTTACCTTAAAAATCACCAAAATTTTATATAAACTATATAAAATCCTTAGAAATTTGAATATTTTTACAAAAATATAGTCAAACATTTTATAGTTGGCATATGAAGGATTAGTAATATTCGCCAAGGTTTCTACATTTTAAAATAAATTTCCATCCTTAAAATCATCATTGATGATATTCCCAAGTTCACCCTTTCACCCAAGAATGACCTTTATTATATAGGAGTTTGAGGCACAACCACCATAGGGTATTTTGGGAAGATGGTTGAGGATTTAGCTCATGAGGTTGGGATTTATTTCCTAGTGATCCAAAAAGGATCCGAAGAAGACTAAGGATAAATCAGAATTGGCAGAAGCACCTCAGAAATCTCAGAATGGCCTCAGTAGGCAGAGAAAGCGAAAAAAATCAAAGTTATCAAGACTCAGTGAAATTGACATCATCGCGATAAAGAAAAAAAAAAAACGAACGGAAAAAGGCCTACCGAGATGAAGTTCACTGGGAAGAAAGCTAGAAAGCTAAGTAATAAAAGAGCTAAGATTGACAAGTTGCAAAAGGTTCCAGAGGGTACCTTGCAGAAGGGAAATTTTCAAAATTGGAGCTTTGTCGGGATATCAGAACAACGACACATGGCACTTTGCCATGAGGAATAAATATAGTTGTTGGGGATAGTATAATTGTTAGACCAATGCGTCGAACGGGAAGAAATACATTTATGGATAGACAACTCGCCATTGAACCATTGGGAGCATGCCATAAAAGACACAACATAGTTAATGAAGGCTTCATACCGGTTGCAAGCGACCCATTGCTGAGTTACCTATTTATCCCATCACACCATGCACCAAGAACACTTTTGCCAATTGTGAATTTGGGCTCACAGACTTGTTAATTTTACACAATGTTCATTGCACTATTGCCTTCTATCCTATTGCAGTGTCTAAGTTACCCTCCAAACCCGAGATTATTAACCCGAGTGTGTATGTCGGACGAGTTGAGTGCTTTCGAGAAAATTGTTGAAGAAGTTTTGATCAACCTCATGACTGAGAGAGTCATGTTGATGTCTACAGGAGTAAAAGCATCGTCTATGAGAGGACTTCCAGCCTCTTCGTCCACTGCTCGTGGAGCCGAACCATCCCGTCCATTTGATGAAAAGTGAACCAAGCACAGGGATGATCTAGCGAATGCCAAATTGATCCCGAGCATATTACCTGCCTATATTCCACCTCTAAGAGGTGCATTAAATCGAGACGGTGTGCCGAGGGACTTCGACTACACCTTGGTTACAGTGTACCTTCTGAAGGGGATATGCGCAGTTCACGCAGACCAAGATAAAATTGCAGCGTTGAATTTTAGCAACTTCAACCTTGGAGATCGCAAAGTCTATAACATGCTCGCCCCACATAAGTACCTGACCAGAAATAAGGTGAAGAATTTGAAGATACTCCCCTAGTCATGGACAATTAACCTCACCCAGTCCACCCTGTTGAACGTCATGAAGATTCCTCACTTCGGACGACACCATGAGGTGAATTCATGCATCAAGATATTGTTGTCCTGTTACCATGGAGGTTATTTGTGGTTAAACAATCATATAATAGTTGATACGACATTGATCAATCGTATCACGGGCTTGAGTATGTAAGGACCCAACCCACAAGAGTTTTACCCCAGAAAATCCATGGATCGACCCTCGCACAGAATATCAAGGACACTTATGGCAATGTCAAGAAGGGCATGTGAGGCTACAAGGTATATTCTATCCAGAGTGGTGTAGTGCACCTTTCCTATTAGTTGATTGCAGGGAAGTTAGTATGAAAGAATTGCCCTACCCAAGTTACTGGTTTTGTAGTCAACCTTGCAGGGAAGTGCGCGGAGGGACTTCAGATGAACTGGGCGAAGTACCTGGTGAACCAGTTGGAACTCAACTATAGAGAAGAAAATGATCAAGGATACAAATTTCATTTTAGTTGGCTCTTGATCCTTATAGATTTCGTTGCCTAGGACATGCCGAAATGTACGACCTTCTTGGACATCGATCATTTTGAACCTCTGGCCACGAAGTTCAATACATTGTGATACTCCAATGATATGAATAAACAGTGGCAGTCAAATGTTGTTTTCATACCTAATACAATTAGCTGAAGATATCCATCCAGTCAGAGCCTCACATGACTCCGAACACTCTACACCAGTTTCGGTCGTTGATGAAGTTCAGCGCAGATCAGCCTTTTATCTACATCATATCACGTGCCGATGAACACAAGCAATAGATTTAATCCTACTATAAGCTGATGGAGGAGGACTTGGAGGAGATCACAAAACACTGGTCAGTGGACCTCCTTATTCCAGCAGAACCTGCGGACATATCTGACATCGACAGCCCAAAAACTGTGCAGGATACACCTAGACCAACCAGAACAAAGAAGACTGAAGAGGTCCAAGAGATAGACATCGCATCCATGAAGACTGCTTCCATATCACCAGAGAAAGGAGGTGATGGCAAAGAGTTGAATGACAAAGAAGTCGAATAGAAGCAAGGAGATGAGGTTGATCCCATGAAAAAGAGGAAAGGTTTGCCTCTTAAACCTTCCTCCCAGAAGAAAGAGAAGGCCACCATGACCAAGATGTAGACCGTCCTCACCTCTAATGACTTTGACTTCCTCATAGAAGCCCTACAAGATGCTTCACTGGAAATAACAGAGAATGAAGAATCAAATCAAGAGGATTTGTATGATCAAATTGAGACTGAACTCCAAGGGGTACAAAAAGCCCTGCAGTCCAACCACGCAGTCCCCACTGCATCGGGAGAGCCAGAATTGGGATATGAGCTAGCTTAAATCCACCTCTTAGCTGATACAGTCGAAGCTCGCCTTCGACGAGCACAGGAAGAAACAATGCAAGCCACCTAGGCTTTGACACAAGTACAAGGGGTACTAGTAGAGCAACGCAGTGCTGCAGAATAGGAAAATATTTCTCTATAAGCAAAGTTTAACGAAGAAAAAACACAGCTACAGCAAGAAAAGAAACAGTTTCTCGCGGATCAACTCAAAGTAAAGGAAGTAGTCAACAGATCACTTCACTCTATGACAATCATAGAAGTAAAGGCCGAAGATCGAGTTCCACAACAAGTAGTGCAACTTGAAGAAGTGATCCAGCAGCTACAGTAATGCATCACAGACTTGGAACTATGTGCAGTACCCAAGACCCCACAAGATGTAAGAGACCAAAGGGAAGTAACTACCAGAAGCGCAGTTGAAAGGCTCAAGGCTCTTACCTTGGAAATTGGAATGTAAGCACCTCACTGATCGCAGTGCCCAGACCTATGAACAACTCATGGAGAACCCATAATTGAAGGCACTGGAGTCTCAACTCCAAGAGGCGAAGTATAAAGCTGAAAAGATACAGGCGCAACTGAAGTCCCTGTCAGTTGTGGAAACAATGAAGAGCTCCTAAGAGAAACACAATGCACAGTAGCAAATCCATACTATCTAGAGTAGAGTTATGGAGGTAACTAAGAAACTCCAACCCGTACAAGACAAGGCCTATCAATTTTTTACAGAGGTAGAAGGCCAAGGAGGAGAGATAGAGTAGGTTGTCACTACAACTAAACATCATCTAGAGGGACCTATCAATGATGCAGTTATCCAAGAGTTCATTGAACAAGAGGTCGTAGCATAGCAGCAAGCCGAAGAATCTCGAGCCAAGATCGAGGCATTCGAAGCAGAGCTAGTCAAACCAAAGTGACTTGGGATGAGTCACAGGTGAGTGTTGGGATCCTGTTGGCCCTTGACCAAGTTTTGGTAGATTCTTGGTCATGTTGACATATTTTGGGACTTCGATAGCCTATCGAAGATGGAGTGCAAGACAAAGCAGAGATCACGGGATCTTGGCCCCTTTTTGGGTCCTTTTTGGGATTTGGGAATATGTAATGGGTATGGGATGTCAACCCATGGGTTTACCCATGTTTAGGCCTATTTTGTATGTATAAATAGAAGGCTAGGCAATGTAAGAAGTAGTTGAATAGTGTGCAAGAGTGTGCAAGTTGGCTAAGTGCTAAGAGTTGGATCTGTGTGATCAAGAATTGTAAGACTGTGTGCACACTGTATGAGACTTGCAGAGCTAAGTGCAAGTCATTGTAAGATACTGTGAAGGGCTTTGTGTTGTAACGCAAGGAAGGAGGATCTAGCGAGTTGCACAGATCTCTTGTCCTATGTAGAGTAAGGGTTTATATGGCTCTGTGCATATAGATGACTGATTGAAGCTAATAAATAAGAAGATTTGGTGGACGTATCCCTAGGGTGGGGGTGAACCATGTAAATACTATGTTATTTTTCTCTGTGTGATGTGTTGATGTATTTATGTGTTAATTTCTAATTTCTTGATATAGATAGATAGATAGATTTGTTTATGCTTTGTGCTTATTATGAATCTGGATGTTAGATCTGATGGAGGTAAATGTTCTTAGTACTTAAATCTGCTAGATATGATCCATTTCTTTATGCTAAGTGCTTAAATACATTAGATCAGGGTGAATGTTACGATGCTCTGTTTTATTTGCGAAGTAGAAATTGGTTAAATAATAACGAACTGACGATGCTAAGTGCTCTATTAAGTATTAAAATCACAGATCTGTGTCCCAGCTAAGGTTGCAGACACCTGAGTCTTGCAAACACCCCTACCTCTACCTCGGGTGAGACTTCATCTGCTTCGCAGGTGTTGTCAAAAGGGCTGGTAGTTAGGGTTTTTTTTGTGCGTTGTTGTAGCATTGAACCCTGGGTCTACCCCTGTGCCAACAAATGGTTCCATTGTCGGGACCTGAAACTGTGATTGTTGGGAACTGAGGAAGGAGAAGCTTTGTGCAAGGATCCGACCTGAAATTGTGAAATCTCTGTGCATATATCTGTTTATCTAGTGCGCAGTACTCTACTTAGTTCGACAAGCTCTATGCTAAGGAAAATAAATCCGATCTGAAGAAAAGAGGTAAGATCTAGAAGCTTTGTGCTATGAGAAAGGAAAAAGTGGGACTTTTTTATTAAAAGAGGTGAGATCTGAAAGCTTTGTGCTTTGATAAAGGTAAGAATATTGAAAAGTTATAGATATGACATCTTTGTGCTCAACAGAAGTAAGATAAGTGGAAATTTTTGTTTCTAAAGCATGGATCTAGGTATATTTGATAGATTCTATCCTAGCTTTAAAACTAGGGTATCCATAGATGAAAGAAGGTTTGATATGAATAGATATGATAAGAATAGTGAAAAATATGGTATACATATTCATAGAAAGAATGTTTGGACTAATAAGTGTATGCAAGATCCTAGAAAGAATTTTTTGCAGGTTTGCTACCATGATCCTAGTGCACAGTACAGGAAAGGTTGGGCATCATTTAAAATAAAGAGAGGATTAACCCTATGTTACCATTGCAGAAGATCAAGACATCTTGCTAAGGAATGCCCTGGGAAAATACCCAGTTGTCTTTGTTGTAAATCTATGGACCATGAAGTATTAGATTTTCCTAGAATGATTGCTAAGCTTGAAGAAATGAACATGAGACAAGAAAACCCTAAGGCAGATCTTGAAACTAAGATTATGACAGAATCCGAAAGAATCAGAGAAGGTATTGCTATAGATGAAAGAAATCCTCAATGACCACCGAAATGTCAGATTATCAGGGATCTTCAAAGAAAAAGAATGTCTTGAAACAAGAATAGGAGACTTCAACATTGACTTTGTTCTAGATGAGGAAACACAGGTGAATATTATGACAGAGAGAACTTGGGAAGCTATAGGGAGGGATTCTATGATTCCTTCATTAGGAGGAATAAGACTATTCAAAGGAAAGTTGATAAACCTATGTGGAAAGCTCACCCAAATACCTATGAAAGCCAATGGAACTTTGACAAAGGAAGATTTTGAGAATATTAAATTTATTGAGAACAGTTCCCCATTTACCATGCTACTAGGAAAACCTTGGATTGAAAGAGATCAGGCCAGAAGGCAAGAAAATAAGACGTTTTAGAGAACAAGAAGCAATAATTAAAAGAATTCATGACTAGAAGGATCTCACACTTGATTGAAGAATAGAAGAACAAATCGAAGCTATATAACACCAGAGACCCGGATGTCAAACTTGAATGAACACTAGAAGAGCCACAGAAGATTGAATTACCTATTCTAGATAAGGAAGAAGGATCACCCTCAAATCTTAGGAAAGAATATCAACAACGCAAAGTACCTATGCTAAAAGAAAAAAAGAATCAAAATGGAAAAAGGCCTACCGAGATGAAGTTCACTGGGAAGAAGGCTAGAAAGCTAAGTAAGAAAAGAGCTAAGATCGAAAAGTTGCAAAAGGTTCCAGAGGGTACCTCACAGAAGGGAAATTTTCAAAATTGGAGCTTCGTCGGGATATCAGAACAACGACACATGGCACTTCGCCATGATGAATAAATATAGTTGTTGGGGATAGTATAACCGTTAGACCAATGCGTCGAACGGGAAGAAAGACATTTATGGACATACATCTTGCCATCCGACCATTGGGACCATGCCATAACAGACAGAACATAGTTAATGAAGGCTTCATACCGGTTGCAAGCGACCCATTGCTGAGTTGCTTATTTATCCCATCGCGCAATGCACCGAGAACACTTTTTCCAATTGTGAATTTGGGCTCACAGACTTGTTGATTTTACAGAATGGTCATTTCTCTATTTCCTTCTATCCTATTGCAGTGTCAAAGTTACCCTCCAAACCCGAGATTATTAACCCAAGTGTGTATGTCGGACGAGTTGAGCGCTTCCGAGAAAATTGTTGAAGAAGTTTTGATTGACCTCATGACTGAGAGAATCATGTTGATGTCTACATGAGTACAAGCATCTTCTATGAGAGGACTTCCAGCCTCTTCGTCCACTGCTCGTGGAGCTAAACCACCCGTCCATCTGATGAAAAGCGAACCAGGGACAGGGATGATCTAGCGAATGCCAAATTGATATCGAGTATATTACCCACCTATATTCCACCTCTAAGAGGTGTAGTAAATCGAGACAGTGTGCCGAGGGACTTCGACTACACCTTGGTTAGGGCGTACCTCCTAAAGGGGATACACGCAGTTCACGCAGAATAAGATAAAATTGTAGCATTGAAGTTTATCAACTTCAACCTTGGAGATTGCAAAGTCTATAACATGCTCTCCCCACATAAGTACCTGACCAGAAATAAGGGGAAGAATTTGAAGATAATCCCCCAGTCGTGGACTATGAACCTCGCGCATTCCACCCTGTTGAACGTCATGAATATTCCTCACTTCGGACGACACCAGGAGGTGAATTCATGCGTCAAGCTATTGTTGTCCTGTTACCATGGAGGTTATTTGTGGTTAAACTATCGTATAATAGTTGATATGACACTGATCAATCGTATCACAGGCTTGAGTATGCAAGGACCCGACCCACAATAGTTTTACCTCGGAAAATCCATGGATCGACCCTCGCATAGAATATCAAGGACACTTATGGCGATGTCGAGAAGGGCATGCGAGGCTACAAGGTATATTCTATCCAGAGTGGCGTAGTGTGCCTTTCTTGTTAGTTGATTGCATGGAAGTTAGTACGAAAGAACTGCCCTACCCAAGTTACTAGTTTTGTAGTCAACCTCGCAGGGAAGTGCGTGGAGGGACTTCAGATGAACTGGGCGAAGTACCTGGTGAACCAGTTGGAACTCAACTGTAGAGAAGAAAATGATCAAGGATACAAATTTCATTTTATTTGGCTCTTGATCCTTATAGCTTTCGTTGCCTAGGAGATGCCGGAAGGTACAACCTTCCTGGACATCAAGCATTTTGAACCTCTGGCCATGAAGTTCAATACATTGTGATACTCCAACGATATGAATAAACAGTGGCAGTCAAATGTTGTTTTCATACCTAATACAATCAGCTAAAGATATCCATCCAGTTCGAGCCTCACATGACTCCGAACACTCTACACCGGTTTCGGTCATTGATGAAGTTCAACGCAAATCGACCTTTTATCTACATCACAGCGCGCGTCGACAAACACAAGCAATAGCTTTAATCCTACTATAAGCTGACGGAGGATGACTTGGAGGAGATCACAAAGCACTGGTCAGTGGACCTCCTTATTCCAACAGACCCTGCAGACATATCTGACATCGACAGCCCAAAAACTGTGCAGGATACACCTGGACCAAGCAGAACAAAGAAGACTGAAGAGGTCCAAGAGATAGACATCGTATCCATGAAGACTGCTTCCATATCACTAGAGAAAGGAGGTGATGGTGAAGAGTTGAATGACAAAGAAGTTGAATAGAAGCAAGGAGATGAGGTTGATCCCCTGAAAAAGAGGAAAGGTTTGCCTCTTAAACCTTCCTCCCGGAAGAAAGCAAAGGCCACCATGATCAAGATGTAGACCGTCCTCACCTCTAATGACTTTGACTTCCTCATAGTAGCCCTACAATATGCTTCACTGGAAATAGTAGAGAAACAAGAATCAAATCAAGAGGATTTGTACGATCGAATTGAGACTGAACTCCAAGGGGTACAACAAGCCCTACAGTCCAACCGCGCAGTCCCCACTGCATCAGGAGAGCCAGAATTGGGATATGAGCTAGCTCAATTCCACCGCTTAGCTAATACGGTCGAAGCTCACCTTCGACGAGCATAGGAAGAAACAGCGCAAGCCACCTAGGCTTTGACACAAGTACAAGGGGTACTAGTAGAGCAACGCAGTGATGCAGTATAGGAAAATCTTTCTCTATAAGCAAAGTTTGACAAAGAAAAAACACAGCTACAGCAAGAAAAGAAATAGTTTCTCGTGGATCAACTCAAAGTAAAGGAAGTGGTCAACAGAGCACTTTGCTCTATGACAATCATAGAAGTAAAGGTTGAAGATCGAGTTCCACAACAAGTAGTGCAACTTGAAGAAGTGATCCAGCAGCTAAAACAATGCATCATAGACTTGGAACTACGTGCAGTACCTGAGACCCCACAATATGTAAGAGACCAAAGGGAAGTAACCGCCAGAAGTGTAGTTGAAAGGCTCAAGACTCTTACCTTGGAATGTAAGCACCTCACTGATCGCAGTGCCCAGACCTATGAACAACTCACGGAGAACCCATAATTGAAAGCACTGGAGTCGCAACTCCAAGAGGCGAAGTATAAAGCTGAAAAGATACAGGTGCAACTGAAGTCTCTATCATTTGTGGAAACAATGAAGAGCTCCCAAGAGAAACACAATGCACAGCAACAAATCCATACTATCCAGAGTAGAGTTATGGAGGTAACTGAGAAACTCCAACCCGTACAAGACAAGGCCTATCAATTTTTTACAGAGGTAGAAGGCCAAGGAGAAGAGCTAGAGTAGGTTGTCACTACAGCTGTACATCATCTAGAGGGACCTATCAATGATCCAGTTATCCAAGAGTTCGTTGAACAAGAGGTCATAGCACAGTAGCAAGTCGAAGAAGTTCGAGCCAAGATCGAGGCATTCGAAGTAGAGCTAGTCAAACCAGAGTGACTTGGGATGAGTCACGGGTGAGTGTTGGGATCCTGTTGGCCCTTGACCAAGTTTTGGTAGATTCTTGGTCATGTTGACCTATTTTGGGACTTTGACAGCCTATCAAAGACGGAGCGCAAGACGAAGCAGAGATCACAGGATCTCGGCCCCTTTTTGGGTCCTTTTTAGGATTTGGGAATATGTAATGGGTATGGGATGTCAGCCCATGAGTTTACCCATGTTTAGGCCTATTTTGTATGTATAAATAGAAGTCTAGGCAATGTAAGAAGTAGTTGAATAGTGCACAAGAGTGTGCAAGTTGGCTAAGTGCTATGAGTTGGATCTATGTGATCAAGAATTGTAAGACTATGTGCATACTATATGAGACTTGCAGAGCTAAGTGCAAGTCATTGTAAGAGACTGTGAAGGGCTTTGTGTTGTAATGCAAGGAAGGAGGATCTAGCGAGTTGCGTAGATCTCCTGTCCTATGTGGAGTAAGGTTTTTTTGGCTCTGTTCTTGTAGACGACTGATTGAAGCTAATAAAGAAGAAGAGTTGGTGGGCATAGCCCCAGGGTGGGGGTGAACCACGTAAACATTGTGTTCTTCTTCTCTGTGCGATGTGTTGATGTATTTATGTGTTAATTGATAAGTGATTGATATAGATAGATAGATAGATTTGTTTATGCTTTGTGCTTATGATGAATCTGGATGTTAGATCTAATGGAGGTAAATGTTCTTAGTGCTTAAATCTGCTAGATCTGATCCATTTCTTTATGTTAAGTGCTTAAATACATTTGATTAGGGTGAATGTTGTGATGCTTTGTTTTATCTGTGAAGTAGACATTGGTTAAATAATAACAAACTAATGGTGCTAAGTGCTCTATTAAGTATCATAATCATAGATATGTGTCCCAGCTAAGGTTGCAGACACCTGAGTCTTGCAACCACCCCTGCCTCTACCTCGGGTGAGACTTCATCTACTTTGCAGGTGTTGCCCAAAGGGCCAGTAGTTAGGGTTTTGTTGGTGCATTGTTGTAGCATTGAACCCTGGGTCTTCCACTGTGCCAACAACCATGAATCCAGTGGTGTTGTTTATTTTCTGATCTGAGAAAAGCTTCTGCAGCTTAACTCTAGAATGAGGTATACTTAGGTATTTTTCCAAATTCTTATGTTGAGTTAATAAAAAGGCCTACCCATTTGAGAGAAAGACCTAGAGACATAGTCCACTAGGGATGAACTCCGTTATCAAGATGTTTGTGTTCAAATATGATGCATATGTCTCTTCATTATTGATTTATTCATTTTTTATGTTGTTGATCGGAAAATATCTTTTAATGACTGTAGTTGAGTTATTTTTCCATGCGTTTATTAACCATTTAAGAAGCTAATGAAAGAGGATGAAGATAAGAGAATTATATCACAGCCATAAAATCATATACAGAACTGAACTGAAGCAATAAGAATAGAAAACCATAACAAGAGAAGTGATAACGGAGTTCGGCACAAAATTGCCTACGTCTCCGGGCCTTTGTCTCAGTGGGGGAGGCTTCTTTATTAATTATTCATTGCTTGCAAAGTACATCAAAATTACATCAAATGGAATCCATTATGATCTCATTGTGTTCTACTTGACCTCAGAAATGCAACACAACTGACGAAACTGAAAAACACTGAGTGTAGTTCCCAGAAATGGCCCGCAAAGGTCTCCTCCTCAATAGCTCCTTTGCATAAAAATGGATTTGGCTTGGCTTTGCTTCAGTATAACTCTTCTCTGACTGTCCTCCATGGCATCAAACAAGCATGTTTTATATATATCTAAAGTTGGTTATCCTTCCCCAACTTCCTCCCAAAATCTGGGCTCAAAAAGAGCCCAATATCTCCCAAAATGGGCAAAAATCTCCATTAACAGGCTCAAAAACAATAAAAAAATCCATAAACATATGGTAAAAACCTACTTTGCATATAAATTTGGGCTAAGCCCCTCATACCCAGTGCGCGCCCCTCTATAATGTTCACATGCAATAACAATATGGCCAAGCATCAACCTTCTAGGGGTTGCGCGTTGGCCTCTCTTCCGAAATACCCGATCATATGGTGCATATATGGGGAAATTTCTGAAACCAGGGGCTAAGGCATAACTACGTGCCAAATTACACAAGGAAGCAGTCACGTCAAACCCCATAAAATTAGGGGCTATTCCCCAATTCTCACGCCAACAACCCATAACCCTCACACCTTGACTTATCTGCAGAAGTGAAGCACTTATCTGTTGGGTGTGGGCGTATGTGGATGCACAAATTTGTGGGTTGGGGCCCACTTAACATATATTTTAACTTTAATTACATTAAATGTGGTTTTAAATAAACAAAAAATACTTTGGTGCATTGGTGTTGGTCCATTCCCAAAGCTTTGTTCTACCAAAAGGTCATGGGGTCAAACCCCATGAGCTACAAAATTTTGCCCAGTCAGTCAATGAGGGGATGCCACGTGGAAGCCCATGTCTAGGCCACGTGGTACCCTTTCATTGATCCATGAAGTGCCACATGTCAACGTTGGACTGGTCCACAATATGCCACTTGTCCATACTGCATTGATCCCTGTCACTACCGAGTCACCCTGCTGTTGTGCTACCACATGTCACTATGCTGATGTCATGCTAACGTCGGCATTGAATTTTTTTGCCAGTTGACCTATTGACTTTTTCGTTGTTTGGGAAAATGATCAGAGTGTGATAAGTCTCGCATACAACGTCTGTTTGCGAAAGTAAATATATGGCCAGAATCAATGCGACAAGTCGGTCGCAATGGATTTGGTTTCGTTCAATTCCGAGAACTTTCATTTTTGAGCCTTTTTTAGCCCCATCAGTCTCCTGGATCCGATTCAGGATCAGTTGCACTTCAATTTATGCTCATTTAATGCAATTCTTTAATAAGTCACATCGATGAAAAGATCTCGGATCATGTTGGTATCAGAACAGTCATATTTGACTTGAATTGTTGAGTGTGAATTCTTACTAGGGCCAATCATAAACAGGGTGAAGGAACACTTAAGACTTTCAACCCAGAGATTGGTCATGCATCCCGAAGGAAGAAAATGGATGAAGAGGACAAGCATGCTGAATAGGATAAAAACTTCCATATGGTCTTTTATCGCATGTCAAATATGGTCGAGAAAATGTATGGATATTACGAGAAGCGAATGGCAAAGAAAGGGGAGAAAAAGGAAGCACAAGTGGATGGAAATTCTTCATTGAATATAGGGGATGGAGGAGACCCTCTTGAGCCTCCATCTTCACCACTGAGTTCTATCTCTTCTTCCTCTGATCATTCTCATCATTCTAGCCATAAAACTTATTTTAAGAAACCATTGTTAAAGCTTGATGCAAAATTTGCTTTACCTGTGTTCAATGGAGATGATAATCCTGAAAAGTTAGATAATTAGATCTGATAGGTTGAAGTATATTTTCGTGTTCAACATATCGATGAAGAGGAAGTTAAAGTGCAATTGGCCTCTCTTCAGTTGGAAGGCATTGCTCTCGTATGGTGGGAGAGAAAACTTCAGGGCAAAAGTAAGTGTGATAATCTTCTTTCCTCGTGGTCAGAATTTAAATCAACAATAAGGAAGCAATTTTATCCATTGGGTTATTTACATAAAGCAATGATGGAATGGAAAACTTTAAGAGAAAGGTAAAAAAGTATAGACTTTCACAGAATAATTTAGGAAGAAATCTCTTGCATTGAACATTCCTTTAGATTCTTATGAAACTTTAATGAAGTATATTGGCGCACTTCACAGTTATATTTATCATACTTTACTACTGTTTAACCCCACAAGTATTGACGAAGTTTGTGTGCAATCCACTCACCTTGAAAACAGGGGAAAGCATGTTCAAGAAGAAGAAACCTTCCAATTTCCCACATAAGCATTTTAAAATTTTTAAAAGGAAGGACAAAAATACCGCCACCACAAAGAAGGGAGAAGGAAATCCATCTTGCACACATTGCAAGAAATATGGACACGACGATGAGCATTATTGGAAAATACATTCGAAGGAGAGACCAAATTTGTTTGGTGGAAAGGGGAAGACAAAGACCATTTCTAGGGTGAAACAATATCTTGGTTCTGATTAAGGAGATGAGGAAAATATCACAGTGGTTGTAGTACAAGGTAAATATTCCCTTCATTCTAGTTCAAGTTCCAATAATGAATCGCATGGTGATGAAAGAAAGATGAATGAATTATTTCACATAAAGGTTGTATCTAATCACACTAAGATAGATGCATTATTTGATATGGGTTCCCAAGTAAACTTGATATATGAATCACTTATCAAAAAGATGGGTCTTAAAACTAAACCACATCCAAAGCCTTATCCTCTTGGTTGGGTATGTGATAAAGAAAAACTTAATGGCACTAGGCAGTGTAGGGTCAAATTTTCTATTGCTTCAAAGTTGATTGATGAAGTTGATTTGGATGTTGTTCCACTTGATATATGTGGAATAGTGTTGGGGAGTCCTTATATTTATGATAGAAAAACAATCTTCTTTCGTCTAGAGAACAAATATCACCTTACTAAAGGGGGAGTGGAATATATCGTTAGAGCCCACAGCATGAGGGTAAACACAACACTTGTTAGTGTAGGACAAACAAAGAGACTCATAAACACTAATAAGAGATATGTACTCATGTTCATAAGGGAAAAGGATGTCGAAACATCTGATGCTTTCCAAGGATGTGATCCTTCTCATAAGAAATAATTAATTGATATTGTTTCTAAATATGATGATATTTTTCAGGAACTAGATGGATTACCTCCTAAGAGGGAAATCCAACATGTAATACATATTTAGAAGGATTCTTTGCTTCCTAATGTGGGAATGTACATGATATCATTTGTAGATATCATAGATATCAAGAAAGAGGTACAGGACTTGTTGGATCGAGGGGTGATCAAACCCAACTCATCTCCTTGTGGCTCTCTGATTGTGATGCTGCCAAAGAAGGATGGCACATGGTGAATGTGTGTCGATTACTGAGCCTTAAATAAAATCACAATTAAAAATCGATACCCTCTTCCTCGTATAGATGATTTACTTGATCAATTAAAGAATGTTGTTTATTTCACTAGGTTGGATTTACGCAGTGAATACCATCAGATCAGGGTTGCAGAATAGGATGCATGGAAAACTACCTTTAAAACCAAACAGGTATTGTTTGTGTGGTTAGTTATGTCATTTGGGATTTGTAATTCTCTAAAAAGCTTCATGCGTGTGATGAATGATGTATTTAGGCCATTTCTAGATGATTTTGTAATTGTATATTTAGACGACATTCTTATATTTAGTGGGACTTGGGATGAACATGTAAGACCTATAAATCACGTATTAGATACTTTGCAAAGGGAAAATTTGAATGTAAAATTGTACAAATGTGAGTTTGGAAAGACTACACTTGTGTACTTAGGTCATATTGTAGGAGGAGGACAATTTAAAATTGATCCTTCCAAAATTGATTTAACCGTAAATTGGCCTGAGCCCAAAAATGTAACCGAAATGCAAAGATTCTTAGGTGCGGTTCAGTATTAGAGGATATTCATTTCAAACTTCTCATTTATTGCAGCTCCTTTGCATGCCTTAACCAGTGTGAAGAACACTTTTCAGTGGGGAGGAAAGCAACAAAAGGCCTTCGACACTTTGAAGGAAAAGATCAGTATCGCACCAGTATTATCACTGCCAAATCTTCAACAAACTTTCGAGATCGAGACAGATTCCAACGAATATGCCATGGGTGAAGTATTGATGAAATATCATAATCCTATATGTTACCACTCTTAAACTTTTAACCAAGTTGTTGTTAACTATCCTACATATGATAAAGAGTTGTATGCATTAGTTCAAAGTGTAAAGAAATGGAAGCACTACYTGTTAAGGAAGGAAACAATCATACATATAGATCACCGGCCCTTACAGTATCTCCAAGCACAACCCAAGCTGCAACAATATCTTCATTACAGGTGGATGAGTTTTTTTCAAYAGTTTCATTTGGTGATCAAATACAAAAAGGGTACAAGTAACAAGGTAGTTGATAYTCTTTCTAGACCTCCTATTGTTGCTTCTATTATTTTGAAGAATGCTTTTTTATCTCATGATAGCTATGTGGGACAATATGATGTTGCTGAAGATTTTAAATATGTATTTGAGAAGCTAACCCATGGTGYGCAGGTGGAGAACTAATATCTGCAGGGAAAACTACTCTACCATCTTGGAAAGCTATGTATTCCTACAAATGAACGAGTCCATGTAATTCGAGAATCTCACACTTCTCTTGTGTCTGGGAATTTTGGGGTAGGAAAAACTATGGMTCAACTGCAAAGCTTTTGTTACTGGCCCCATATGAAAGAAATTGTAAGTAAATATGTAAAGGGGTGTGTGATGTGTTCTACTTGTAAGCCCACTAATAGAAAATTGAGGCTATACTCACCACTTCTTGTTCCATCCCATCCATGGAAGAGTATCTCCATGAATTTTGTAGGGGGTTTACCAATGTCAAAAAGGGATCATGACTATTTTTATTTTGTATTGGATAGGTTCAACATGATGTGTATCTTGATGCCATGTAAAAAGTAGATCATTGTTGAGCATACTGATAATCTCTTCTTTCAATATATTTGGGTTCACTTTGGGTTACCCACATCCATTATCTTGGATTGAGATACTCGATTCCTTGGGGATTTTTGGACAAGCTTGTGGAGAATGATGGACACCAAGGTGAAGAGGAGCATTATTTTCCATCCACAGACCGATGGATATATAGAGGTTGTTAATCGAACAATGGTACCTTTTCTTCGAGGCTACTGCAGCAAGCATCCCAAGTTATGGGATGAACGGATACCCTATGTACATCATGCTTACAATCAAGACTTACATTCCTCCACTCAGTGTTTTTCATTCGAGACATGTTATGGGTATTTTCCTAAGGTCCCTTTAGACTTCATGTATGGGAAAGATATCGATTCCAATGAAGAAATAAATGAAGAAAGGGACCACAAGTTCATTCAAAGGATCTAGCAGGTACACCAAGCAGTCAGAGAACAGTTGGATAAGAGTCAAGCACAATATAAAGCTCGACATGACAAACATAGGGTTGATCATTAGTTCCAGGTTGGATACCAAGTATGGCTTCACATTAGCAAGGAGAGATTGAAGGGTGAAGGCAAGAAACTCAAGCCCATCCTATATGGACCCTTCACTATTTTGGAGAAAAGCGGTACCAATTATTTTCGTTTAGATCTTACACCTTATATGCATATCTAATCAGTTGTAAATGTAGAAAAATTGAAACTTTTTTAGCCTCCCATGATCATGGATCAGGGTGAGGAAGTTTCAATACCTTCAGTTGATAAGTTTTCTCCTGAGTAATTGGATGAGTTGAAGGAAGATATTATCCTGGATAGAAGGACGAGGACTTCATGCAGGGGTGATGTTGATTATCTTCGAGTGGGATTAAAGGGCACACATCCAAGCAAGGAAAAGTGGATTGAGAAGGACAAGGTGAGGGAACTCTTCCCTCACTTATCTGTTGATTGATGAAATATTTTGGTTTTCAAAAAAAATCTCAGTGGGAAGGTGTGATCCAAAAAGGATCCAAAGAAGATTAAGGATAACTCAAAATTGGAAGAAGCACCTAAAAAGCTCAGAATGGCCACAACAGATAGAGAAAGGAAAAAAATTCAAAGTTCTCAAGAATCAGTGAAATTGGCATCATCATGAAGAGTGTGCTGCAAGATTTCCAACGACGTAAACGGCTCATCAAACGGAGTTACAGATCAAAAGATATTCGCGGTCAAAGTTTTGGTCGACCTAGCGCAGTAAACAAGGATGCTTCAACATCCGTACTACTGACGTCAGCATCAATATGGATGATTTCATCATCTGTACAAAGTACATGGCACATGTATAGGATGACACATGTCATGTTGACGTCATCATGATGACATGGCAGCACCAGAGGTTTCCATGTGTCACTCGATTTTGGACTTTTTCAGTCAATCCGTGGACCAATGGGAAAGTTCCACATGGCAGTACGTACAACCACGTGGCATACCGTACAGCCACCCGACAGGTGACTTGGAAGGATGAAATGGTAGAGGTGATGTGGCTATCCGTGAAATGTGGTGACATGGGCCAATGAAAGGTCGCCACGTGGCCCGATCATGGGTTTCCACATGGTAAGCAAGAAAATTCCCAAGGATGCCCAACAACCAAAATTTAAAATAGGAGAAGGGATTGGTTGGCACCAACCCCTAGTCCACTATGTTTATAACACAATCCGTCGCCATATATGGTGGCATTCGCCAAGCCAAACCATACTGCAAAGTTAGCACGGGCCCAACAAACAAACAACATATATATATATATATACACACACTACATGTATTAAAATAGAGGTCTACAGGCTTGACCCAGAGACCTCCTCCAACAAAGCACTTTAAATATATCCACCAACCAATAGGCCAAACGGCCTCATTGGTAAATCCTCCCCCAATTTGATTTAAGTGTTGGGTTTTTCCAAAGCTCGGGGGTCAGACCAGGGTGCGCGACCGTACGGATGGGGCATGGAAAATGATAAATTTTCCATGAATTTATTGCAGGTGCAAGCACGGAAACTGAGACAAATTTTATCAAGGTCCTGAAAGTGCCAGAGTCAGATCGAGGCGTGGAGATATTTGTTTCTGGGTATTTCGATGCCATGAATTTAGTGGTGTTGTTTGTTTTATGATCTAAGTAAAGCTTCTACATCTTAACTCCAGAATGAGGTATACTTATGTATTTTGCCAAATTCTTTTGATGAGTTAATAAAAAGGCCTACCCATTTGAGAGCAGGACCCTGAGATGTAGTCCAATAGGGACCAAATCCATTATCAAGTTTTTTGTGTTTAGATCTGATGCATATGTTTCTTCATTATTGAGATATTCCTTCTTTATGGTGCACTTCATTTTATGCTCATTTAATACAATTCTTTAATAAGTCACATCGATGAAAAGATCCTGGATCACCTAGGATGGATCAAAGGGACATGACTCGAATCCTTGACCCCAAACCAACTCAATCTTCTCGAATTTTTCCCAACAAATAAGGTGACTTAGTTGCAACCACTTAATCGCTCCCTTAGAACTAAGCAATGAGCAATAATGTTGCTCCCATAACACTGAGAAAGGAGTGATAATCAAGGTTCATCGCACTTTGTATATGATACTCCAAAAAGGTCAATAATATAAGGTAAGAGATGGTATTTTGACCTTCAAATGTTATATTTCTCTTCCAACTTGTATAGGGATCATGACATACTCTCCTTCATGGTCATGAATATGCAACACTTAATAAAGTGCATGTGACACTTAATAAAGTGAATGTGACACTTAGTAAGGTGCATATGACACTTGAGAAAGTGCATGTGACACTTAGTAAGGTGCATACGATACTTGATAAGGTGAATACAATACTTACGATACATAAGTGTGACATTTGGTGGTGTGACATTTAGGTGTGTAATAGATGCCCCCTAAAGTGCGAGGTCAGAAGAAAAACCGATGGTTGAAACACTTTACAAAAATATGTATGTGAGGGTGTTGGAATAGGAGAGCCAGGCGAAACCTGCAAACAAACATCAAACAATATATATGTATCATCCCTGAGGTAGGCACACCTACGTTCGGAATAAAAACTGACTCAAAGCATGTTCGTCGACTAATACACTACGGATCCATGAAAACATTGACTAAGGATATGGTCACCAAAGACACAATGTGGATCCATATCTCCTGAATCAATTCAGTTGTATCCACAAAATTATACACTGGACCATTGATACCAGGATGTTCGGCAATGAGAAGTGGGAGTAGTGGGCCACCTGCAAATGAATAAAATCCTTTGATCGAAGTCATTATATCAAGGGAAAGGGTTGATCATAGAGTAAAGGTTAGTACAATGAATGTGTATCGACCTCTCATCAAAGAGAATATAAGGTTAGTCTCAATGGAGCTACTATATTCCAAGAACATAGCCATAGAACAATACAAAGTGGATCTATGTGACAGCATACATATCAGTGAGATTGTTAGCATAATGACCATACCAGAATCTACTAAGTACTCAAATAATATCCATCACAACCTAGGGAAGGCATGTAACAGAGCTGAGCACCTAAGGGGTTCCCAGGGTCTTTGTCTTGATCTAGAAATGGTACGGTTCTAGCCATGTGAATATATGTCCTGATGTCGAACATGGTAGAAACCACTTGATTGTAGGTCATTTATTCATATTGTTAACAAGTGCAAGAGAAATCACCAATGATGACAATGATTCCCAAGGTACCCTAGTAAATTCCAACGAATGTGAATGAATGAGATGTAGCTGAACATTAGTGGAATCATTCTATCAGAGGTAAATGATCTAAACCCACTTTCAAAAGCGAGGAAACATGCCATTGGGGCATGCAGGTTCTAAGGTACTAACAAGTTTCTAAGTTTCTAAGGTAATTGGTTTTCTATAAAAGAAAAAGATATAATTGATTTTTAGATTATGTGCTTGCTCCTTTTATGGTTGTTATTACTCAAAAGGATAAATGGAAGTGAAACTTATGATGTGATCACTTTGACTCCAAGAATACTTCAAAAGAATGTATGAATGGAATGAAATCTTTAGTTTCAATGAACCCTATCTACAAAAAAGAGCAAGAGGTTTTAAGCAAAGAAACAAGTGTAACATTCAATGCAAGAAACATGAAATATTCTTTGAATGCAAAAGGTGTTTGGTATACGATTCAAAGAAACTACAGGATACACGATTCCTACCCCCCCGACCATGAGGGGGAATTTTTTTTTTTAATGCAAGCTCAAAAATGCTCTACCTACTAACTAGAATGCAAGAATTATTGTTTGTTTTTAAATGCAATGAAATGATTTCAAATGCAATGTTTTTTTCTTCCTTACTTTCAATGAAATATTTCAATGTCGAGGAAAAGGATTACGAATAAAAAAATCCAAAGAAAACATGGACTCAAGCAAGAACTGAAAGAATCCAAATGTCAGAATGCTTCTAACACAAGTTCAAACAAGAACCCAAATCTACAAAAAGATAAGGGAAATCACTTTTTGAAAACCTGAAAAGCAAAGGTGAATAATCAATGTAAAGTTGCAACAAGGCTAAAGAGTTCAGGACTAACAAACAATAAACTCAATAACAAGGTTTGACGCAACCCATACAATCTTCAAATTAGTGAAAAGCACTCCAAAATCAACAAGTGAAACACTTAGAAGTTTTTGGAATAAATAGTGACATAAGTTTGAAAGTTTGCAAGTGACAAAGATCAAAACTATTGACAATAAAGACTATACCAAAGGATCAGGTTAACCTTGGCAACTATGAACTTTTCACAATTTGATAAGTGATAAAAATTCAAAAGAGGGAAAAAAAGTGATGAACACAAACCTTCAATCAATCAAAGTCAAAAGAAAACCCAAAAATACTCTCATGCAAATATCTAAGCCAAAACATTTGAGGAAATAGAAGGAAAAAAGGCTTAAAATTGACTTAGGAAGGAGACTGTCGCTCTTGTTATAGTGCAGAAAGGGTGATGATCAAAGTTCATCGCTCCCTAAAACACTGCTAGAGAGCAATAATCAAGAGACTATCACTGTGTGGGCCACTAGTAGGGAGAGATGAAACTTGTCAAATGGTAAAAAAAGGCTCAAAAATTGCCCAGATTTAAATAAAATCATATTGTTGGCTCAGAATACTTCCCAACAATGATGATGGAAAAGAAGAGTTCAAATAACAATCAAATAACTAGAAATGTCAAGCAAGAAACAAAATTCAAGAGAGCTAGAAACTGAGGAAAACATCAAAGTTCTTCTCCAGTATGGTCACCATTTTTCTGTTATGAGAAATTCCCCCTATAGACATGATGAACTCCCCTTGGATTGAGTTCCCTTCGATCAAAGACAAAAGAAAATAAATTGGACACTAACTTCCCCTTAAGACTAATTTATATGTTTATTAATGAAATTAGGAGAGAGAGAGAGAGAGAGAGAGAGAGAGAGAGAGAGAGAGAGGAAAAGGTAGATGGATTAAACCTCTTTCATGTAGGTTGTCCTTGTTTCTCCAACTATTGAACTTGATCTCCAAGATCATGATGTGGAAGTATCCCTCCTACAAGAGACGATACAATCCTCTTCTACTACTATATATCGTTAGATGAAAGTATATTTATCCATGTTGGACTTAAACAAGACAAAGACAAACATTCATGAAATGAACAATGTAGACATTAAGAGAAATAGGCCAAGTTATATATTAAAAATGGAAATAAATGGAATATTTACAACTACAATGACGATGTCACAACAATTAATCCAAGCTCTCATTTTTCCATCCCCTTCGTGCATTACCAGATGATAGGTATGATGCTATGAACTACCTCCTCATAAGATCAAAGGTTTGAAACTCTGAAAACCCTTCTCCCTGTTGAATGTCACAAGATCAGAGGTATGATATTCCTAAGTTCCACCTTTCACCCAATAATGGCCTTTATTATATAAGAGTTTGAGGCACAACCACCATAGGGTATTTTGGGAAGATTGTTGTGGATTTATCTCATGAGGTTGAGATTTAGTGCCTAGGATGGAGCAAAGGGATATGACTCGAATCATTGACCTCAAACTAACTCAATCTTCCCAGAATTTTTCCCAACAAATATGGTGTCTTAGTTGCAACCACTTCATCTCTCCCTTATAACTGAGTAAGGAGAAATAGTTTTGCTCCCCTAACACTGAGCAAGGACTGATAATTAAGTTTCATTGCACTCTTTATATGGGCAAGGGGGCAATGATACTCCATAAAGGTCAATAATCTAAGGTAAGAGATGTTATTTCGACCTTCAAATGTTATAATTCTCTTCCAACTTGTTTAGCGATCATGACATACACTCCTTCATGGTCATGAATTTGTGACACTTAATAAAGTGCATGCGAAACTTATTAAGGTGCATACAACACTTGATAAATTTCATGCGACACTTAGTAAGGTGCATACGACACTTGATAAGGTGCATACGACACTTAAGTGCAACATTTGGTGGTGTGACATTTAGGTGTGTATCAGTCGATCATCTCGCGCAACATGTTTAATGCAATTTCATCCTTTATTAGTTATAAACAACTCTTTAAGAAACTATTTAGAGTACTTTCCTTCTCAACCGACCTTTTTGTAATCGAGTGGTCATATGCTAGAGGCATGTCATACACAGGTGGCGCAGTAGATGTTCCCCATTCTATTTCTAGAAACTCCTTCCTTTTTTTCTTATATCTGTCTTTCTCTTTCCAAGGGTCAAACATCGAAGGAGGTTCTCTTGCTTTCCTAACCCACTTGTCAACTTGATTTCCTTGTTCTATCACATCGGCTCATGTTCTTTCTCCTCCACGCGTAACTTTTTCTACCCTTGGTTGATCGTCGTGCTCTTTCGTTGTTATCATCTGCACATTTTGGTTCCTTTTTTCATTCCACTTTGCAATCAATTGCAGATAGTATTCCATCACATGATCCAGATGTCTACAACATGTGCACGTTGTACAAGGATTCTGACAATATCGTGCCAAATGCCCAGGCTGGTTACAATTATAGAAAACAATATGTCATCTTCCTCTATTGAATCCTCCTCTTCCCCGACCTCTGAATCCTCCTCTTCCTCCTTGATCATATCCCCTTAGAATATTATATTGTGGTACCCCTCCTTCTGATCCATCTTCCCCTTGAACTCTATATGCATTTGATATGTGTTCTCTCATTAGATCGAGTGCGGGACAATTCTATTTGTCATGTCTCGCAGACTTACAAAAATTACAAAATCATCTTATGACAATGCTCTAATACTTATACATCAAAGGACATGCGGTTGGGTGATGACCCATCGTTTTGCATATCTCACACCATACCCCTTCTCATGTGGCCAAGGGATTAATATCTCTTGTATCCAATAATCTGCAAAGGTTGGACACTCGTTCTTATGATGTCCTTCCTTTATGCATGTAACACACCAGACTTCTTCGCACTTTTACTTCCCTTTAGCAATCTCCTACAACTAAATTGTCAATGTTGCTAACTATGACTGAACCTGAGCCATCTCTACACCATTCTCTTCTATAGGGGATGCTTCCAACTTCATGGCGACCTCTAGTGCTTCTGACTACAACGTAATCTTTTGTTGCATCAATGGGTAGCGTATATGTGGTAACAATCCTGCAGTGAACCATTCCCTATGTTTCTCATCTGGAATCTGGAATGTCAATTGATCCATTAATATCTTATGATCAAAATCTCATACTGATTCATTATGCAACTGCTTGATCTCTTTTAGTTATGTAATACACTGCGACTCGAAATTCGTTTTATGGAACTCTTTTAACAGGGCTTGCTTGATGTCTACAAACGTTCTATCTTGTCCTGCAGGTGCAATGGATTGATACTTCATATACCAGACTAATGTGTGGTCTCTGAATGTTATCACTAACTGCGTGATTTTTCTATCATCATCCTAGACCTTCTTCACAGTCCATATTTCTTCACAGACAAACAAGTGGTGTTATGTATCTTATGTCCCTGCTCCATACAAGACAAGCATTCTCAAAGTAGGGTCTACCCCCACCATTGTGTACTACACAATATTTTTCCTCGGTGTCACTAACTAAATCTGGGTTTTCTTACTACTTCCACTACTATGTCTACCTTTACTACTATCCTTCTTTCCTTCACTAATTTCCTATAGCCTCACCGTCTGCTAGAATTTGTCCCTTTTTTACACATTCCCCTTAACGAACTTGAGGTTTTTGATGCATACAAGTATTGGTATGAGAACATTGATATATAATCGATTATGCTCATACAGTGTCTCCTTTAACCAATGAAGTGATATTTACAACATTGATATACTCGATCCTTCCCTTTTGCAACAAAGTTTCAGATCTTACCTCATACCTTGGAGACGCACACGAGGTCATGGGTTCGACACGGAGTCTGAACTGAGTGGGGCTACTCGGATTAATGGATCTCTTTCTACTGGATTGAGCTAATGATACTTTTCCTTCTCCTTCCTTTCTTTGCATGGTATTCCTTCAATCTGGAGCATTGCGTTAGTGTCTCTATCCTCAAACTCACTATGCTTCCCTTCTCTATTAGCCACAATCCTCTTCCTATTGTACCGAAATCTTTTTCCACTGCACAACACTCGAATCTCTTCTTTCGTTGCACCTTCTTCTTTCTTCGACATTCTTATTCCATCCGCTCCTTATTTATTCTTTCTTGCATCCTTCTCCTCCATACTCTCATACCATCCCCTAGCCAGCCCCTAGTGCCCTATGCACACAAAGGCACCTAGATACTAGGGCGATCAGATTCCAACTTCATAACCCCCTTATCACACAACAACATCTTGACCCAAGTAGACAATGATTTCAAATATCTTCCACGTAGACCTTTAAAGAAATCCATTTCAACAACACTATATGATTGGATACACTCTATAGAAAACTCAATAATATAACCCCCCAATACATTATCCAACCAGAAATCAACTGCACGCAAGATCTAATTACTTACACTATTAACTTGTTGGATCAACTCAGGGGTCTAACTCCTCGGAACAACAATGCATAATGTTTTTTTCTTTTCAACTAACCTATGTAATCACTCAACCAAAACTATCGGGAAATCTACAAAGTAAATATCATGTAAGTCTATAAATACATACCTCTCTAACCACTACTCCAAGTTGATCCACAAGTTCTTATTTTGATATCTAGAAAACTTGTGCTCCTTCGTCTCTTACCATTGTCCTATATATTCCTTAGTCAGCCTCCACATTCCCTTAAATCACAGATCCTAGTCCCGACAACAGAACCATTTGTTGGCGTGTAGTGCGTAGACCCAGGGTTCAACAAGAATTTACCAAAAAATCCCTTAGATATCATCCCTTTCGGCATCACCCGCAAGTAGGTGAAGTCTCGCCTGAGGTATCTATGGGAACTACATGAACCATATTTCTGCAGTGATGAAGGGATGAGAGGTAGTCCTTGTAACCATTCTATGTAGCATTTGTTTATAATGTGCTTAGAGACACAATAACATGTAACATATTCATAGTAACAAAATATATATCATATGCACACAATAAACATAACATCAAACACATCATAACACATAAACACCATGATTGACATGGTTCACCCAAGATGGGCTACATCCACAACGATCGACTTCTTATTATATTATTCAAAACATCCATTACAAAATATGCGCACTGCACTCATACATTATGTCTCATGCAAAATGCCCTTGGCGTTCTCCTATTCGCTTACTCACTATCTATCTCCATATCTCACTATCTCTTCGGCGCTATGTCGCTCCTTATCTATCCCAAAACCCTTACATATTTATACAATCACAATGGGGTTTAGCCCATATTGATGAACCCAAAATGCCTAACGGATTCCAACGATCTTCCTTCTTTTGGCTTGTTGGTCCCTACATGCAAAAGTGCACCAATTGTATTTCCTTCTTTTTGTGTGCGTTGATCCCTCACTGACTTGTCACTCTCTTCATGTGTTTCTCCTGCGTAGTTTTGAGAACTAGTAACCAAAATCCTGCCCCAACAACCCATAAGGGGAAAACCACTCCAAGAGAGATTCTTTATTGAGATCAAAGAGAAATGTTCTGAGTTAACAATAATTTTTTACAGTAAGAATAAAACAATACTTATCTCACAAGCCCAACACAAAATACTTCTTGTAATCTGTGTCACACTGCCTTGAGAACTGTTCCACTGTGGTATGCCCCAATTTAGTCAGCAAGACAGCTACAAAACCTAGATTTATGTGCCCATATTTTCTACATTACGACCCTTTTTGTACGGACTTATCTCCAACTATAAATGCCCTCAAGCTACCTCCAAATCCGTGATGTAGAAGCCTTGATTTCTATGAAGCCAAAAATAGCAGTACAACCCTCTAAATTCGTACTGTACGACCTCTTCTATTTTACTATACGGACCAACATTCAATGTCATCCCTATATTTGGATGCATGCCCTCTTTCCCTCTTGGAAAGTGTGCCCCTTCTCTTGTTTTCCTTCTCTTTTCTCCTTCAACTCAATCTCTTTTGGTCTCTCTTGGAATGTATGTCTTTTCACCTTCCCTCTCAAGCTCTCCTTGAAAAGTGCACCCCACCTCTCTCACAAGCTGCTTTTATGCATTCTTTAATGAGTAACTACTCTAACCCTAGATCTCAAGGGATGAGATTCAATCTTGATCAACAAGATCAACGGACGTGACTTAATCTTTCGTTGAGTTCACTTAAATCACTTAAGTGACCCAAACATTATAAAGTCACTTTTACCCATTAAATAAAAGACCCAACTTAACTTTATAAAATCACATTATAAAAATCACTTGAGAGACACATTTGCTAGATCACTTCTACATAATGGGCACCGCTAATGCACAAGTAATTCTGAGCTACAAAAACTAACATAAACCATAACAAATTTAACATTTAACCCCCTTTTCAATATGTCCATGCAAAAATTGTTGCAATATATTACAAGTACTCATAAATAATGAAAAAAATGTAAACATAAAAAAAAATTATATATATATATATATATATATACTTAAAAAATATAATTTTTAAGATTTTTTTTATTTTTTTTCTTCTTATATAATTCATGAGCTCCGAAAATAGACTTAATCTTTCTATTATAACTTTTTCATTTTTCATATTAAAAAAAAATTATGTATTGCATCACTAGATGCTTGACTTCTAAGACTAAAACAATAATCCATTTTCATTATGTTAAAGATCTTGAAATGTTGTAAGAAAACACAATACTAATTTTAGAATTTAATTTTATTAATTTATAAAAATATAAAACAATCATTTTTTTTTTTAAATTGGAAAATAGTTGTGCTTTAGTATTGTTTATGCTCTACACTACATGAATATCAATTTTTATTTATAGATTTTATCATTTTGATATACAATAACCAACATATATCTTATACTCTCTACAAAAATAAAAATTAGGAAAATTCAAAATTGATATAATTATAAAAATAATTCAGTAAATAAAAATTATGCATTCTAAAAAATTATTCCATTCATTACATACGTATCTCAAAATATTTGAATGTCTACTTTTTCAAAGGTTTTATTGTATTTAATATGTCAAAAATTATCATCATTAATCTCACTAGCTCTTATAAATTTAAATAAATGTATTATTTTATTATAAAATTAAATATGTTATTTAAATTGAATTTGTTATTTATGAATTCAACTCATATTGATATTTTTTTAATTTTTATATATTTAAATTGAATTTTATGATTTTTAAGTGAAGGTATTGTTTATACATCCACCCTATCTATTTTAATATTCATGAATTAAAATATTAGATTGTGCTCCATGAATTTTAAATGAAAGGTGTATACCTATTGGAGATGGGCACAATTAATCACCTTTTAATCTAAAATAACAATTGAAAATATTGGAATACTCTTAGTAGTCCTCCCAAATCAATGAATGTGATTTACCCTTCATAACTTTCTTATATTTTTGAATGCATCATTTAACTTGTTTACTTTTTAACATTTACCTAATCATATTAAGAAATTACTGTGCCACCATATGATTGCCACGTTTAACCAATTAATCTTTGAAATTACCACATTTAAGATTAATTTTTGGATTTCCTCATCTCTATATACGTTTCAGCTGTCCGTGCATTTCAATTCACCAGAATGCTGTCCCTCCAGATAACTTTCAGCATTCACCAGCCGCAACACCAACTACTTTGCGGCTGTGCTAGTGAATATTAATTATATTGAAAAGACTTATGAAACGAGTAAAGCGAAATTAAGCACGATGTTAATTAATGCGGGTGAAAGTTTTGAGCGTTATGTTAATAAATGAATGTAATGTGGAGTAAGTCTAGTGTGTTTTTATAATATCGAGTATTTATTGATTTTACCATTAACCTTGCAGCAAGTCCAGTGTGTTTTTATAAATATTCTTTTTACCATCAGGCTTGCAGCGAGTACAGTTTCCTTTTATAAATATTGAGTATTTATTGTTTTTACCATCAACCCTGCAGTTATAAATATGGAGTATTTATTGTTTTTACCAACAAACTTGCAGTGAGTACAGTGTGTTTTTGTAAATATTGAATCTGTTAATAAATGGGTTTGCAATGAATCCAGTGTGACACCGACCTTACCGGTTTGGGTTTACCTTACAGGTTTGGGTTTGGAGTGAGTAGAGTAAAATTGAATTTGTTAATAAATGAGTCTGAAATTTTTAATGAGTATTGAATATGTGAATAAATGAATTTGGTTAACGAGTATTGAATATGTGAATAAATGAATTTGGAGTGAGTTTAATTTTTGGTTAATGAGTATTGAATATGCGAATAAATGAATTTGGAGTGAGTTTAAGTTTTTGTATGGTTGTACTTTTGTAGATTTGGTTTTGGATAGTTTTGAGGGATAAAATTTGATGGGTAAATTGTTTCTGAATTTTTTTTTTACATATTTAGATCTACAAAAATACAACAAATGAAAATAGAGAACATCCTCATGTATGTTGTATATATGGAGATGATCTATAAATTATGGGATAATGTGATTATGGGTTTAGTATATTGTTTAATGGAAATAGTTTGGAAATTTAGTTTAGTGAATAAGTATAGGTTTAGTTTATTATTTAAAAAAAAAATTCATAAAAATTTAAAGCAAAAAATCTATCTCTTGTAGAATATTTAAATTTGTGAGAAAATTTATATTTCGAACATATAAAAATGAGATCTTTTGATTAGTTTTATCATTCAGATGAACAAGTTCATCACACAGAAATAATCCAAAATATTTGGAATGTAGTAATCAAATCCATATATATATATATATATATATATATATATATATATATAATGTATAAGAATGGATAGTAAGATGATTACAAATGAGAATGAGAGCTCGCTTATATACCCACTCAGGAGTGCTATTAACCAATAGTCATGTCAGTTCGTTATTAATAATTATTATTGATTAATTATCATTTAATTATTATATTATTAATATATATTTTATATGTATATTTATGTTCATAACATTGCTTTCCCTTTAAAAATGTTTTGTCCTCAAAGCATAATTACTTGAAGGTTTTCCTTTTAACTTTTGTTCTGGCACGTGATGTCTTCTCAAATATTTTGTGCGTGTAGTTGTGAGTCTCGACGAAACAAAATGAAATGACCTTCGAATTCCCAAACTAATGTGTTTCATCTTCTGGGGAGTGATCTATCCCAAATCTACTTTCAGTGGAATTATTTGATGATCGATTGTTCGGATGAAGATTCTCATTTTAAGCTTCCCTACAAGTTGTTGATTTTGTCTTCGTTCTTTTTCAGCGTGGTAGTTTATTTGTTGGTAAGAAGAACATTGTTTATTTTCCTCTTCTCCTAGTCGTTGGTCGTAATGACTCTTGTGATTTGGATGACAATAAGACATCCTAATATCTTGTGAATTTTCCTTGGAATCATCTTCTTTTAATGTTTGTAGTAATTTGTCAATGTAAGCATTCTTTTGAATCTGAACATCAACTGACTTTGTATTGGTTCATTTTTCTACTATCGAAATTTGAATGTCGGATAATTTCTCTATTAGGTTAGTCATTGTTTCCTTGTCGACTAATGATGTTTTGCGATCTATCTCTTCTTTTAAAGACTTTTTATCATGTTTGATTTTTTTAATCTGAGTTAATAAATCATGATTATGTCGTCTTAATTGTAAAAGTTCTTCCTTATTTTCTGATGTATCGTCTTAATTGTCAAAGTTCTTCCTTATTTTCTGATGTATCGTCTTTTTTTTATTCTAGATTCTCCTTTCTTTCGTCCTTTAAGATTTTAATTTGTTCAAGTAACTTCTGGTTAAGGTTTCTTAGGTAAGAGATATCTTCTTCTTTTTCAGTTAATTTCTCCTTAAGACCTTGATTTTCTTGTTCTGAATGTTTACTCTCTTGCTTCTTATCTTTTGACTTTCTGATTTTAACTAGCAAATTCTGATTATGATTTTTTAATCATAATATTTCTTCATCTCGTTCTAGTAAGTCTTGGTCCATTTTTCATCTTTTGGTCTTTAGTTCTTCATTTGTGCGATGAGTTCTCGAATACGCTCTCTGAAGTAACAATTATCTTTCTCTGTTAACCCATTAAAATATTTCTCCTTCTCAATTTCAAACTGTAATTTTTTTTTTTTTTTTTTTATAATGTCCTAGTTCTCCTTTTAATATCCGTGATTGTATTTTTGAATTATCTTGATATTCTTCCATAATAAATGATTTCCCACAAATTGAACATAATCGGTTTTGATTTTTAAAAATTGTCATATACTCAAACTTCATTTCACAAAAATTACATTTAGTCCAAAATTTTGATCTATATATGGAATTTGTCCATTTTTTTTTTTAACTAAATTTTGATCTATATATAGAATTTGTCCATTTTTTTTTTTAATAAATTTGAATTGGTTTTAAGATTTTAATTTTAAATTTTAATCAATTTATACCTTAAGGTACTTTGTACTTCAAAACTTTTCTTCACCCTATTTTTCTTTTTATCTTTACTTTCATCTCTCCAATCGTTTTAAATATATATATATTTCCTTTACACTTTTTTTTATACTTTATAAAAAATACTTTATATCCACTTTAAGTAACATTTTTTTATACTTTGTAAAAGTACTTTTATATTAAGTAATTTAATATAATATCCACAAATAATATATAAAGTTACAGCCTTAAGATTATTTCTATAATATTCCTTGGATAATTAATTTGGATGTATTATTTATGAGGTTTTTTTTTATTTCTTTTAATAATTAATCTTTTGGTCTTTTGTCTTGCTTTTACTTCTTTTGTAATTTCTTTTAATGGTTTTTCTCTTATACTTTTTGTTATACCGTGTTTTTTTAATAATCTTTTTGTAATATATTATATATATTACTTATATTAAAAACAAAAAAAATATTAAAGGCACCTTTAAATACTTTTTTTATTTTTTATTTTTTATTTTAAAACTTCAAATACTCTTAAGTAACTTCAATTACTCAATAATAAGTCACATTTTTACACTTTGTGGTAACTTTTATGAAACATATTTTTTTTTGTAAATCTCACTAAAATACATTTTCTCTTAATAATAATATATATATATTTTAAATAATATATTAATATTATCTCTTTTCGTGGGCCCTTTTAATAAACTTAATAACTTAATTTTTATAATGAATGATGAGGTTTCTTTTGGGATTCCATTTTTTACTTCTTTAACTTATATACTTCACTTTTACTCCTTATAAAGTTATAAAGATGCACCTTTTACTCCTCCTAACTTCTTGGTAATTGTTGGTCAACTAACTATTATGCCAAAATTGTTGGTCAACAACTGATAATTAGCAGAATGCCCAAGAAGCGCCTCTGATACCAAATGAGACGAACAAATTCATCACCCACAATAATCCAAAGTATCTGGAATATAGTAATCAAATCCATACGGACAAGTATATATATGAGATTGGGCAACATGCATACATCACCAGTCCAATAGGATCTGAGGTAACATCAACGCAACCATCAACAATTGGAATAAGAGTTACAGCAAAAATGAAATGGTGAACCTCTGTTGGAATCTAACGTTGGGGATGATCATCTGGGCAATATGGAAAGAAAGGAACCGGTGCATCTTCAAGAATGAAAGCCTACCAGAAGGAAATCTCAAGGATGCAATAATCTCACAAATATGAGAAACGGTGTAGCGTCGCAACTGCAAGAAGGAAAAAACGCAACTCACAGATTAGGACTCCTGCATCCTGGATTTTTTTCACCTAAAAGACGGGCGCAACAACACACCGATAGGGCGGGAACCGCAACTCCAAATAGGCTACCGCAACTGGACCCCCCCCTCCGTTAGGGTTCCTCAAATTGAATTTTGACGGGGCAAAAAAAGAAAACCCAGGAGTGGCAGGGACGGGACGGGTGATCAGAGACAATGGTGGTAACATCATTTGGTTGTACGCTGGAAGTATGGGAAACTCAACCAACAACGCAGCGGAATTTGGAGCCCTGGAACTTGGCCTTGAAATCCTACATCGTGAAAGGATGACAAACACTATTGTGGAAGGCGACTCCACCTTGGTCATCAACACGGCAAAGAGACTCCAAAATGGCATTAGAGTGGGCAAGGTTCAACGACACTGGTGCCTGGTACATTCCCTACAAAAAATCCAAGAGCATCTGAAAACTCTGAATACAATGGAGTTGTGTTGGGTTCGCAGGTCAGGGAATGGCCTAGCGGATAAGCTAGCCAACAAGGGGGTTGGCAAGAAAGGTCCAGAACTAGACACTACTTGGATCAAAATCCCGAATGGACAACTCAGAACAGACTGTGTCCAACTAGTGACAAAAGACCATGAAGGCAACTTAAGCAAGGAAGGTCACATTGAGGAGGGCAACGCAAGTCCTAGCGGAAAGCACGCAGGATCCAGGCAAGATATGATTGCCTAACACTCGGCCCCCAATTACCATGCAGGATCAGCATAATCAATAGGCGGGGGTACAACAACAAGGCCCTTTCGACAGTAAGAGTTGCGGGGAAAGCACATGGGAAAGTACAGACGACAAACCACATGTAACGAATGACATAAGGCATGAGGGAGTGACATGGTCCAAAATCGATCCACCATGTCAAAGTATAGGTACGAAGAGCAGCACGGTCAAATCTCAAGCGAGTAGGGGCAGGGACCCGCACAAGGATAAAGGTCGAGTCATCATGATCATACGAGCCACAATAGGGAAAAGGGATGGGAGTGCTCACCACTACGGGAAAACCATGATTGGAAGGGAAAGCTCACATAAGGGGAAGATCAATAAGAGGAGAGACATCAGGAATAGTCACAAACAGAAGGAGCACAACTACAGGGTCTATCACAAATACAAGGGTAGAGAAAGGAAGAATCCCTGTGAAGTAAGGTACAGGTTGAGTATCCAACAAAGGAGTTGCGACAGGCCAAGCGAGATGGTGTGAATGAAGCTTATGCACATGAAGAGGAATCTCCTTGGAAAGGAAGTTCCAAAAAGTCCATGGTGGGTGTCAAGAATGGAGAAGGCCACAAAATATGTAGAGGGCACCTTCCAAACTCTGGTTGCACCAAAAGGAAAAGCAACCATTACTCAGTGGGAAAAGAAAATTAAAGAAAAACGCAAAGGCAAAGCATGGGATGCACTTGCACAGGAAGCGAACTGGGTAATTGATCTAGGGGCCACACATCCCAGGGAAACCCTCTACCATAAAACAGTGGAGATGGCGTGGCTAACTAAGATGATGATCGGCAAAGTGAGTTCAGAAATGGAAGAAGCCAGAGAGGAGGAAAACAAGGAACACAAGAAAATGCTGGATGTAATCCTAAGTCGCCTCAACAGTCTGGAAACTATTACAAAACTATTAGTTGAGGTCGAGAAGGGCCAAAAATCCAAGATGGAGCGGTTGGTTGCTCAATTTCACCTCTATCTGCGCTATATCCATCACATGGACATCACACCAGTTGATGGACATGGTGCACCAACCCACATCAGAAAGACTCGCATGATCTCCCAGAAGGATGAGAACAAGAGCCAGGCGGATGGTGGAAAGAAACACATCATTGTCCTGGACTAGTGAATGGTTAGTCTAATGGCAGGAATGCTAGGCGTAGTCAGGTCAGTTCGACCCACTACACACTCGGGTTTAGTGGGTTGTCTCAGCTTCTACTTTTTATGTCTATGTTGCTTATCCTTTTTCAAATTGGTTATGGTAGGACTACCCTGGTTTGCCCTAGTGGTAGACCAGTCCCACCCCTCGTATATATCCGCAAGCACAATTCGAGAACCCCTGGTCTGGTTTCCTACTAGGCAGACCAGGATGCCCCCCTTTTTTGTATCATAATCTTTTGCAGTAATACATCGTCTTACACTCACTTACCCCCCAAAAAAAGATGATTACAAATAAGAATGAGGGCTCACTTATATACCCATGCGAAAATACCCTTAACCGATAGTCATGTACTTTAAGACATATCCTTTCATTATTAATAATTATTATTTATTAATTAACATTTAATTATTATATTATTAATATCTATTTTATATGTATATTTATGTTCATAACAATTATTCTCTTATTAAACACAATCATATAATACATATAAAATTTTATATTTTTGAATTCATGAGAAAATGAAAAAAAACATAAAACTTTTAGACACAGCTTATATCTATGTACAAAGCTTATATCCTTATTAAAGAGCAAATATTTATATTTGTGTACAAAGCTTATACCCTTATTAACAACTATATACCGTATATATACTAGAAAATGACAGTTATATGTCTCCCGATATAGCCTATAGAACATGAACTTTTTAATAAAACACTTGTTATTAAAGTTTTGGTCGGGTTAGTTTCTTTAGAAGAAGATCCTTAAAAAAAAGTTAGTGAAGTTTTCGTTATGTTAGTTTAAAATTTTGTATAAATCTATCTCAATGAAATCATAAATGACAACAATGAATATCACTAAGTACATGTGGTTGATTTGGTCTGATATGATTAATGTTTATTAGATTAAATTAGTGTAGTGTATGGAATCTTGAAAAGGTAAGAGATTTTTTAGAATTATTTAAAATTTTATTTGTGTATGAAAAATATTAAGAGAAGTTTTTCAAAAATATAATAGTTTTGTTGAGTTAAAATTAAGATGGTTGGTAGTGTAGCATGGGTTTGTTGAATTAAAAGATTAAGAAGGTTAGTAGTGTAACGAATCTTTTGAATTCAATATGTTGGACATTTTAAGATAGAGTGCTTTGCATCTTCAACATTTTTAATGTTACGAAAGTGACAAACTCTTTTATCATAGGGAGTTTTGAGAATTGATCAATGCCTAGTTTCACAAAATAACTCATGACAATTTGTTTGCTTTACACTTTGTTTAAGATACAATTTTTGTTTGCTTTACACTTTGTTTAAGATACAATTTGTATAAATTTATCTCAATGAGATCATAAAGGACAGCAATGAAAGTGACTAGCATTGATTTGGTCATGACTTTTTTCAATGATGATGGTGATATGATTAATGTTTACTATGATCAAATAAGTGTATGGAACTTTAAGAAGGCAAGGGATTTGTTGGAATTCTTTCAAAAAAAAATTCTTTGTATGAAAAACATTAAGAGAAGCTTTCCAAAATCACAACAGTTTTGTTGAGTTAAAAGATTAAGAACATTGATAGTGTGAGCAGTTTTGTTGAGTTAAAAGATTAAGGTTGGTAGTGTGAGAAATCTTTTGTTGAGTTAAAAGATTAAGGTTGGCACTAGTCCTTAATATGCAAAATGCAAAAGAGAAGCTTTCCAAAATCACAATAGTTTT
>ML797514.1:410159-446384 GCA_009831015.1 Picea engelmannii
TGAAACCCGTGGACAAAGTATCTATGCTTAATGAAATCGCGAGACGCGATTTCCCAATAAGTCAAGAAATAGCGGGGCCCACGGAAGGGTCAACGGTGGACAGGTGGCATCGGGTATCGGGATATCGCGAAATTCGTGGACAAGGTGTCCATGCACTAGGAAATCGCGAACCCCTAAAGCCGACGCAATTAATGTAAACTCTTCGATAAAAATGATTAATTAACAGATGTTTGATTAGGGCTTAATCACATCGCAAAATCGGAGATCGGGGTTTTGGGAAGGTTATACGACGGTGGTCCTATGGTAAATGGTCACACGGGCTGTTGTATAGCCTAGAGGACTAATACATAAGGAGCGCATCGGAGTTCCTAGGATCGCGAGTCATGGGGGTGAGTAAGTTTCGGCATTAGAAACCCCGAGTCCCGATATTGAACTAGGGATTGGCGTTTATCTAATGCAGGTTTGTGGGAGATTAACCCAAAATTTTTAAATTATGATAGTGGGTGCGTTACAGGTGTCCAAGGTTGAAGGAGGTCCACATTGAATACTGGATGCAGACCAAGGAAGGGTGGAGTGTTGAACTCAAAATCATTGCTACCCATAGCCTTGGTGATAATGTAAGACCCATAACGAAGTGGTTGGATCTTTCGATGAGGCCCGGTGAGACGCTCCTTCTACAAATGTAACCAGAATTTGTCGTCAACCTGAAACTGGTGTCGTACCCTGTGTTTATCATGTCACTACTTCTTAGCATTGGATTTCTACAAAATCTCCTGGACCTGTTGGCAGATGTGCTGAATCCTCTCAGTGAATTTGGTGGCTTTGGAAATCGCAGACTGATTAGGGGAAGAGTCTGTCTGTGCGGTGGAAAGAGGAAGTGTAACATCAATGGGTCCCAAGGGTTGGAATCCCAGACCCACCTGAAACGGGTTATGTCTAGTGGAACTATGGAGAGCCCTGTTGTAATTGTGTTGGACATATGGGAGACTCTTGTCCCATGTACGACGATGCTTAGAATTGTACATGCGCGGGATATGCACAATCATTCGATTGACGACCTCATTTTGGCCATCGGTTTGGGGGTGGAACGAAGTGGATTTTGTGAGCTTGGTGTCCAACAGAGACCAGAGACTCGACCAAAAGGTGTTGAGGAACCTGTTGTCTCGGTCGGAGATGATAGTCAGTGGTATCCCAAAGTGAACCCAAATGCGTTCGAAGAAGAGCTTGGCAATATTTTCCACTGTGACATTCTTCTTATAGGCTGTGAGGATGGCCATCTTCGAAAATCGATCAATGACCACAAACATGCAGTCATTTCCATGCTTGGTGGACGAAAAACTAGACATGTAATCCATGGAGATGGATTCCCACGGTTTCTCGGGAATAGGAAGAGGTGTGTATAAGCCTTGCTTCTTGATGGTCATCTTGGAAATGACGCAGATAGTGCAAGATCTGATATACTTGTTGACTTCCTATAGAATTTTTGGCCAATAAAAATGTTTCTGAAGGACGACCACAATTTTCTCTACGCCAAATTGTCTTGTCACCCAACTGTAGTGGGCTTCCCAAATTAGCTTTGCATGCTTGCTTGTAGGAAAATAGAGATGTCCCAGGTGGCATAAGAGTTCATCCTGAATGTGAAGATCAGTGACAGTGGCACCTATACCCAAGAGCTGATATATGGTCGCGAAGTCTGGATCTTGCTGGTAAAGTTGGGGCCACTCTGATGTTTCATGGCCATAGGAATGGAGCACAGTGGTAAGTGCAGCCAAAGGATGCCGACTAAGGCAATCAGCGACACGATTGGAGATACTTGTCTTATACTTGATGTTGATATGGAACTGTTGCAGGTAGGTGTACCACTTTTGATGGCGGTCATTCTGCAATTTCCCCTGTGTCTGTATGAACTGTAGATGCTTGTGATCAGTGTGTATGATCATCTTTATCCCCATAATGTAAAGTTTCCATTGATGATAGGCTTGTACAATGGAATACATTTCCTTATCATAGGTGGGGTATTTCTGGACAATATCGGAGAGTGTCACACTATGGTATGCCACTGAATGCCCATGTTGAGTGAGAACTACACCCACAACATAGTCATATGCATCAGTCTCAATCTCGAATGGTTTTTGCAGATCGGGAAAGGAGAGTACTAGAGTTGAGCACAAACGATGTTTCAGATCTTCAAATGCTCATTGTTTCTCCTTCCCCCACACAAAATTGGCCCTACCATCACCCTTGGCCACCTGGTTGAGGGCCTAGGTAATATGGGAGAATCCCAACACGAACTGTCGGTAAAAATTGGTGAATCATAAGAAGCTTCAAAGCTCGATCAGTGTGGTCAGGGCTGGCCAGTCACGGGTGACTTGGATCTTAGCTAGATCAACATGTACCCCATGTTCATCAACAATGTAGCCCAGGTATTAGACCTTGTTCATGCCAAAAGAGCATTTTTCCAAGTTGGCATAAAGCTTCTGCTGTCACAGAGTGCTCAAAACCTGCTGAATATGTCGCATGTGCTCCTCTCACATTCTTCTAAATATGAGGATGTCATCCAAATATATTACCACAAAGGAGTTGGTGAAGGGTCTCCATACATCGTCCATCAACCTCATGGAAGTGGTTGGTGCATTTGTTAGGCCAAAGGGCATGAATATCCATTCGTAGAGACCTTCCTTAGACTTGAAGGTTGTCTTCCAAACATCCGTTGGTTCGATGGGAACCTGGTGGTAGCCATACTTTAGGTCAATCTTGCTGAAGAAATTTTCCCCCTTGAGTTGGTCAAGAAGGTCATCAATCCTGGGAATGGGGTAGCGGTTCCTGACTGTGATTTTGTTTAAGGCTCTGTAATCAATGCAGAGTCGCCAAGTCACATCCTTCTTCTGCACCAGTACAATTGGGCTTCCGCAAGGGGAGGAACCGGTTCTGATGTGCTCCTTTTAAAGAATATCTTGGATATTATGCTTGATTTCATCATTCTCCATTAGCGAGCACCGATAAACTGATCCATTAGGTATAGGTGCACTAGGGGTCCGATCAATTGGATGCTTGACTAGGCAGCATGTCGGTACCCTTGTAGGTGAGACAAATATGTCTCTGTATTCTTCCATGATCCCGTCCACTTGCTTCTACTACAAAGAGAGGCATTTTGCAGAGGCCACATATGTGGCGATGACCTTCTGCTTACTGTGAGCATAGATCACAAAGAAGACAAACTTCTAGGTCTGTGAAATGACATTACTGCATTGCTTAGTACAGATTAAAGAAATAGCAGTAGGCGGTGCCACCTATGGGATCCTGTACAATTGTCTACTCAAAGTAATAATAACAATGCAGGGTCTAGACTCATACACCGCATGACGCTTCCAAAAATATGGTTTTCCTAAAAGAACATCACAAAATTCAAGGGGATAAATATCACACAGTACCTCATCTTTGAAAGGCTTGATGTCATTAGAGAGACGACACTGTTGGCTGACACAAAGATCTCTTCCTTGACGAAGCTAGTCAATGGTGTAGGGTTGCAGGTGCGATGTCATTGGTAGGTTCAGCCACTTGATGACCTCTGCTGAAATCAAGTTCTTCTGACTACCGCTGTCGACAATGAAGTGAATCAGAGCCCCCTTGACCCACATCTGTGAGTGAAAGAGGTGGTCCCCTTCATCTGGTTCTTCTGGTTCGCTTGGCTGGACTTTGGTGGTAGTGACCATGGCACTGGGTTCAACATTGATAATCCACTTCCCTCCTTTAGGATTTGGCTCAGAATTAGAATCAACCTATGACTCAGAAGCCTTCAGCTTGGCCATGAGGGACTGCTTGGAGTGGCATTCATCGGTGTTGTGCCAAGGAATTTTATGGTACTCACACCATTTTCTCGTGTCCTTCTTCGTCTTCTCGTTGCACTTCTTGTGTTGCAGCTTGGACAGATTGTCCTGAGGGAGGCCATCACGACTTGGTCCCCTGCTATGTGGGTTGGGGTTTCCTTTTCCCTGCTTTAGCTATGAGGGGTTTTCAGATCCAAAATCTCTTCATTTCTGCTTAAATTATTGCTCGATCTTGACAATGTATCTATAAGTTGTGCCCAATGAGGCGATGTCCAGGAACTCTATTTCTGTTTGAATGTATCTATGTAAACAACTGCGATATTTGAGCACTAGACGATGCTCATAATATTTGATACCCAATTTGGTGTGAAGGGTATGGAAAATATTGGTTAAGTCTGGTACTGTCTTGTCCCTTTCTTGAAGTAGGGTGGTCCATCTGGTGTATTGGTCCTTGTAGCTTCCAATAGGGTAGTATTGTTATTTAATGGCGTCCCGGAAGGAATCCCATGTAGGGGCCACCACAAAAATTGCAGATTCCTCCACAACCCTTTGCTCAGAGTAAGTATCCCACTAGTCTTTAACATGGGGAATGATCTTGAGTGCAAAAGTGATATTTTCCCAATCGAAAAAATTGTGGACCGAAAAATATCCTTCGAGCAGATTTAACCATTTATCTACAACATTCGCATCTATCAGTCTTTCAAATAATGGAATATCAAAATTTACCTGTACCTTGAAGGGGGTTGCATGGACGCCTGATGAAGATTCTTCTCCCGTGCACAACCGTCGAAGGATTTGTGTGAAGTTGTCCATCATTTTGTTCCTTTGTCACATGAGGGCTTCCTCGAGAAACATTTTAATAGGATCTCCTGCTCCATCATCTTTTTTTTCATCTCCCATGGGTTTTTTTCAGGCTCAGCGCGACCGATCTGGTAATGGCTCGATTGGTTTGAGTCCCAACCTCTTGTACCCAGATCTTGTCGGGGACATGCACGAAGAAAAATAATTGAAGAGAAGATCGCTCTGATACCACTGATCCAGATTTAGGAGTGGAACGAACTGTGAATCCGAGTTATAGCCTTGTGCCAATCCCAGGAAGCAATGCTAGTAATAGTTGGGATGAACGGTTCAGAATAATGTGAGATGAGGCGTTACTTACAATGCATTAACATACTGAATACCATAAACACGGGGATAGGAAGAATAACACAAATATTCAGTGAACAATATCTTCTATTAAATAATGAAATAGGCTGAAGTTGTAAAACTGCAGAACTGGAACTTGCTCGAATGGTGGTAGTTATCTCTGAGAAGAGATGTGGCTGCTATGCGCATCCGTCTGAGCATAATGGAATGCAATGAGGCTCCAGAGGCCCTTTTCATATTACTCATGAATTCCAAAACCCTAGACATCCAAAAACCTAACCCTAGAAGGTGAAATGCCAAAATTCATGTGGGCCCTATGGGTAAGTTGGTGTAATTTGGTATCTCAACTTCCTAGGGTCGTAACTTTTGCACACGACCTCCGTTTTAGGCACGTGATAGCCCGTTGGAAAGGTCTTTCAGAGAGATACACATTCCATTGCCAGACTTTGACTTCGACTATAGTTTGATTGTGGCGAGTCAAGAAAACAACGTTTAGGGCCCCAAAACAACCCTGGAAGTACAACAAGATGTGCTAACATGAAAACATACAAAATAATCTAGTTGGATTAGGCAAGAGGCCACCCATATCCGCCTGTAGAATGTCTGAGGCTTCAGACATTCACAGAAGTGTAGAACTCACAATTGTAAAGAAGTACAAAAAGACGTGTTGAATAGAAAACAAACACGAGGAGCCAATTGGAATAGGTGGGTGGCCACCAATATCCACGTGGATCAAATGCCAATTTGGTGCCATCTCTAAACATGGTTAAAAGGATTATGGAGTTGGCAGACGGATAAAATTGAGCAGCGTGTGACAACAAAATCAAGGTGTTCCCATATCGTAGATTGCGAAAATATCGATGACCACACTTCATTGTGGGGATAGAACATGCTCAAACATTAAAATCCTAGAGTGGTACTGCAATCGAAACCATGGTATAGCTAAATATGTACGTGGAAGTTGGTGGTGGATTGCGGGGGTTAGAGTGGTGTGGATCCAAACCACCCTTGACAACTTTCGCAATCACGTGCTTATATAGGGTCCAATCCGAGAGCAACACATGGCAACAAAAATTGGGCGCTAAGCCAAATAATCAAAGGAACATCACGAGGAGAAGAAAAAAGTTAGCATGTCATGACCACTCTATCACTAGAGGGAAGAGTGAGGAAACTGTGGAGAGGTTTCATTATGTCAAAATGACCCAAATCTCTCCTTGCTGAAATAATAAGCCTCATCCTGATCCCAAGGAGAAATCAGTTAATGCAAGAAGGACTGGTGGTTGAACAATCGACTACCCCCTTAAATGGAAGCATGGAGGGTTTGGCCGAGGAGACAAAAAAATGTCAGCCCAAAGTACCACAGAGGGCATTTTTTCCTACAGGCCCAGAGTGACTCGAGTTTCCTTCTGACAGAAGGAACAATACAGGTGGCGAACCTTTCGGAAGGGGAGAAAAGGCATGAAAAAGAATACACGCGAGGACAGACAAGAGAAGACACACGACACTGGAGAAGAGGTTCCCAAGCATCAAGACATGTCATTCATTTTTGTTAGATCGGTTTCCAACATGCTCCTTGATTTTAGCAGTTTGTTATATCTATTGGTACATATGTTAGACTTGTAGCTTTTTGTGGAGAATCCTAGGATAGTAAGGCCAACTCGCACTCCTAGTTGTTTTCTACTATTGTGATTATAAATACATCAGATGAATGACATGAGAGGGTCGGATGGTTGAGCAACGCTCCTTTTTTGTAATATTTTGACTAAACAGAGTTGTTCTATAGTTATGTATGAGACTTGAGACATTTTCATTAATAGAATTCAGTTTCCTTTCATCATCTTGTTTCCTCTTATTCTAAAATGCTCATGATTGGATGATCCATATGAGATGTTGTGGTTGTATTATAATGGATGTTTGATTATAATGTTGTTATGAATGTTTTTCAGTGTTTTAAACTTTAAGTTCAAGAGGTTCTTGTGACTGAGTTTTTCTTTCACTTAGCTTCTTGAAGGCCTGATGCTTATTGTAGACCTATCCACCTTCCTCACTAAGTCTTCCTTCTATTCACATTTACCCTTAAACCACTGATTGAAGTTAATCAAAACATAATTTTCTTATGCATGCTAGCCTATATTTATGTGTTAAAAAAATCTTATGTTGAGTTTTGTCCATTTGACCTTTAATATTTTATTTACATTCACAAACCTTTTGATGGGTATTGGGCTTATCCTTTTGCAATCTGAGGGTGATTCTCAATGCTAACATTATTTTGGTTCCACAGGGGATGGCATGCTCCCTGTGAGCTACCAAGAACAAGCAACTTGAGTGTCTTATCCTAGGGCTACGGGGTCACTTATTCAAATGAAAATAAAAAGAAAAAGTGATATTTACAATGAATGGAAAGCCAATCACGGCTTAAGAAAAATATTTTTTTAGAAAGTGCCCATTTAGAGGGCCACAAAAAATTTGGAATCCTCCAAGTTCTGCAGTTTATAAGTTTTATTTGAAAATCCCTCAGAAATCTTGAAAGGACCAATCCACAAGGCTTCAAATTTACCATGTTTTCCTTTGTCTTGCTTGGGTGCATCCCACTTTAGCACTAGATCTCCCAAATGGAAATCTTCTTTGCTTACCTTCTTGTCAAAGAATTGCTTGATCTTTTGTTGATGGTCCTGTGCTTTGTTAAGTAACGTCTCCCTATTTTGTTGTACTTCTACCAGCTGTTGTATTCTCATGGCCATATCATCAGGTTCTCCTTGGTAGTCTTGGAGGAATTTTGCCACAGGCAAGGCAAGTTGAGTAGGAAAGATAGCCTCAACCCCATATACAAGTTGGAAAGGGGAAACACCAAGTGACCTCTTTTTTGTAACTCTATCATCGCATAAGGAAAATTTTAGCTTTGAGTCCCTTGCTTTCTTGTTGTCTTCGAACAATTTATTGATGATCTTTATGAGGATGTTGTTAGAGGACTCTGCCAAACCATTTCCTTGGGGGTAGTAAGGAGTATAATGGACTAATGTAATCCCATATTGTTCACATAAATTGATCAATGGTTCATCTTTGAAGGAGGCACCATTTTCAGTAACAATCTTGCTTGGACAACCAAATCTTGACATGATATCCTCAAGAAAACTAATGATTACCTTGTGGGAGTCATGCCTTATAGGAATGGCTTATATCCACTTGGTAAAGTAATAAGTGGAAGTCAAAATCCACCTATGCTGACCACTTGAAGCTAGATGGATTTCCCCAATGAAGTCAAGACCCCCGATTGAAAACGTCCATAAACCACCACAGGCTTCAAAGGAAAAGATTTGAGTTGCTGCTTTCCAGAAAACTTTTGGCATTTGACACAAGCTCTAATATTGGCACACACATTAGTACAAAGGCTAGGCTAGAAATACCCAGCTCTGAGGATCTTATAGGCTATGGTTCTCCAAGAATGATGGCCCCCACATAAGTTATCATGAAATTCAGTCATGGCCCTTTTAGCTTCATGTGGATCTAAACATCTCAAAATAAATCCTAGATGATCTTTCCAATACAAGACATGATCAATGAGACAATATTTGATTTCTTTAAGCTTCAAATCTCTCACCTTATTCTTGTTCAAACCATCAGGAGGCTGCAACTTCTGCAAAAAATATATGATGTCTTTATACCAAGTGCATTCTGTCAAATTTGGGCTGACATGACAGCTTTTATCAGCAAACTCAGCTTGCTTATTTTCCAAGTTTATGTTAATGAAATTAACCCCTAAAGCTTTGCAATTTGATTCAACCATCAACCTAGCTAAACCTTGGCCTTTCACGAGTTCAGTGGGCTTCATTTCAAGGTCAAATTCCAGAATTTTAGCAATCCATTTTCTCCTCTTCCCATCTATGTCAGGCTGGATAAGTATCTCTTTCACTGAGGCTGAAGGGACATATGCAACAATCTTTGAATGCAGAACATATACCTGAAATCCTTGAGGGCTTTGACCAAAGCATAAGCCTACATTTCCATGACATCATATCTCATTTCTGCATCCCTCAATGCTCTGTTGAAAAAGGAAATAGGTTGCTCTAACCCCTTTGTATTTTTCTGCAACAAAACATCAGCTAATGTGTCAAATGAGGCAAAGGAAAATATCAGAAACTCCTTGGAATAGTCAGGGCCGATGAGCACAGGTGCTTCAGTCAAGGCCTTTTTGATCTGATCAAAATATTCTCAAGCTTCAGTAGTCCATTTCACCTCATTTCCTTTCCTAAGAATGGTTGTAATGTACTTCACTAATTCAACAAAGTTAGAGATGAACCTTCTTAGAAAATTGATTTTTCCCAAGAAAGACTGAATTTATTTCTTGGATCTAGGAAAAGATAAGGTATCAATGGCCTCTACTCTGCTTGGATCAATTCTTACCCCTTCTGCTGATATAATGTGTCCCAATAACTTACCTTCCTTCATAACAAACAAGGACTTCTTAGGATTGAGAGAGAGACCAAACTTTCTGCACTTCAGGAAAACCTTTTTCAAATGATGATAATGCTCTTTATCAGATTTTGAGAACACTGTAATGTCATCTAGATAGATGACTACAAACTTGTCCTTCTCCCCAATGAAGGCAATGTCCATTGCTCGCTGAAAGGTCGCTCCTGCATTCATCCATCCAAAGGGAATTTTAGAATAAATGAATGTGCCCCAAGGAGTAGTAAAGGTTGTCTTCTCTCTATCTTCAGGCAAGACATAGATCTGATTGTAGCCATAAAAGCCATCAATTATAGACATCATAGATGAACTAGTGACTCTTTGCAAAATGTGCTCCATATTTGGCAAGGGGTGATGATGTTTCTTGGATCTTCTATTCAAATTCCTGAAATCAACACATAGTCTAATTTCCCCATTTTTCTTCCTCACAGGGACCAAGTTAGCCACCCACTCAGAGTATCTCAAAGGAATGATAATTTTGGCATCTAACAACTTCTTCACTTCTTTTTCTGTAATAGGCAGCAGCATGGGTTTTACCTATCTGATTTTCTTCCTCAAAGGCTTGGTCTCCTCTTTCAAAGGGATCTTATGTTCAATGATGTTTGTGTCATATGTTCATAAATCTCATATTTCTAGGAAAACACATCAACAAACTTCTTTAAAAGATTAACATACACAACCCTTTGTTCCTTTGACAAGCTGCTAGACAACTTAACATACTTTGGATCCTCCTCTGTACCTAAATTGCATTCAGTCACCTCAAAATTTTCAATTGAACCTCTAACCTTTACAACACCATCATTTCTATCAAAAAATCTCTCCAAGGGGACTAGTCCTTTTGGAATATGGTTACTGGGCAACTGAACAATATGATGGTCAACAATTTTATTCAGAAAAATATCAGCATGAGGGATTTTTTCAATATAATGATCTTGATCAATATGTAAGGAAGAAAACTCATCCACACTCTCAAGAAATCTTTTTATCTCAATATCATCCTCAAAAACCTTCCAATGTTTGACATTGTTAGGTATAGAGGGTCTATACTTCACTTCCACATCATATTTGAGTTTAGGGGCAAAGGAACTCTGAAATTACTTGTTGAAACAACCAGTGAATCTGCCATAGTGTTATCATCTCTTGGAACAAATGAGATATTAAAAGCTAAGAAGAAGCTATCAACAAGATCCCAAACTTAATTTATGTAAGTCCTTAACCTCATATGTTTAGCTTGATACATATTTTTAACTTTATGAACAATTAATTCATCATCTCCAAACACTGCTAGCTCTTCAATCCTCATGCCTTTAGCAACCCTCAAACCCAAAACAAGAGCCTCATATTCTACCACATTTTTGTAGTTTCAAATTCAAGCTTGTAAGAAAAAGATATGGTATCTTGGGTAGGGGAAATAAAGACTACCCCAACAACAGGACCCTCCTTAGAAGAGGCTCCATAAAAAAAAAACTTTCAAACATAGGTATTAGGAGGAGGATCTTCACTTCGGGACTTCGACACTTCGGGGCTTCGGGATGTAGAGCATGGAAATCTCCTGAAGTAAATTTCTCTCGGTTGACATGGCAGTCTCTCGTCACTTCGGGACTTCGGGCTTCAGGAGATTTTGAACGCGACACATGAATATCTCCCGAAGTGACTTTCTCAAGGGTGACATGTCAGTCTCTCGTCACTTCGAAACTTCAGACTTTGGGAGTTCAGGATGTAAAACATGGAAATCTCCCGAAGTAACTTTCTCTCGATTGACGTGGTAGACTCTCGTCACTTCAGGACTTCGGGCTTAAAGAGATTTTGAACACGGGGCATGAATATCTCCCAAAGTGACTTTCTCCCGGTTGACGTGGAAGTCTCTCGTCACTTCGGGATTTCAGGACTTAGGCACTTCGAGACTTCTATCTGGTCGTTAATCCTTGCACGACTTTGAAACTCTGAATGCATGAGAGCCGTTAATCTAAACTCTACATGGGATCTCCAAAATTGAAAATTGAACCTGTCTATTTGCTTGTATTTCAAGCCCGAAATGGACTGCTTTGAATGTTGCATTTTGATCATGGTTTTTCCCTATGCATACAACATACTTGATCAACCTGTTGTAAGCTCAATTAAAGGAAAACAAGATGACTAGTAATTCGAACCAAATCACGATATGCGTTTATCCTTTAAGAAAGACAGAAAAACTTTGTGCAAAGAATCAACCAAGCAAGACAATAAGGAAAAATAGGTCATTGAACAAAAGGGAAACTGGATTTATCAACAAGAAGAGGAAAAACTTACAGGAAGGTATGCAGAAAAGAGAGAGACAAGGCAGAGGTGTAGACTTAGGTCTTAACAACAACTACATATGACCCATGACAACTTCATGTTATAACACATTGGACTGTTCATATTTATATTATATCCTAAATGTCTCCTAACCCTTTAAACAAATCCAAAACCCAATCACCTTTACTTAAAAATGTATTTATAAAATAATTAATGAGTTTTTGTGGTTAGGGATACATATTTATTGATATGTTATCATTCTTTTTTTTTTTTTAAATAAAAGGGCAGATCCTATTATATTATAGCTTCAGAAAAAGAGTATTCATGACACATGGACGCCAGCTGTCCTGCCTGTGTAGGAAACCAGGACAGCTGGGTTTCCTCAGTAGCATGCAAAAAACAAGGAAATTGTTGCACCACCCTGCCCATAGGAAACCAGGGAGTGTATTCACGATTAACAACATTCTAGTGCTATCCAAGCTATCAACTAGAGAGCTACAGTCCTGGTAAACAACTACAGAAGACAAATAGAAAAACATGCAGACAGAAAGACCTATTGTCCGATGTTCTCGTGAGCATCCTTCGCTTCTCCCTCACTGGCTGGAATGACATACGACTGTGCACAAGTTGGGCATTGGTGCTTAGGGGTGGCGCTAGAATAGGCCGCATAGAGCATGTCCAGGCATTGGCTAACGCAGACTGCTTGGAAAATCTGATCGTCGACCAGGCTTCGTACCTCAAATATTAACTGTAGATGCTTCAGGTGCAGGAGAGGTGGCGAGGCCGGCTTCTGCAGCTTGTCTTCCATTTCCAGTCGTCCCAGTGGTGCCTTGTTTGCCTGCAATTCCATGGTTTCTTCCTGTGGCTCCTCCTCGATCAAATAGGGTGCTGCGCAGGGGCCTGAGGTGTTTTTCGAGCGGAGCAGTGCCTCTGAGTCAACAAAACAAGTCGGGGGGTCCCAATTGTCAGGGACAGTGAACATCTTGCTCTCTGAGAAGTTCGGTGGGAGCTCAATGCTCGGATCTTCTTCCACAATGGTTTTGGGGGGTGAGCTCACTGCTGTAATCGCCCGACGTCGCCTCTGCCTGGCTAAGGTCGCAACTTGTTTAAAATTCCGGTGTCTCTTCCTTCTGGAGTCGGCTGCATACCAGCCGGCTCCCCTACGAGGCCTCCCTCTCGCCCTCGGCATGGCAAGAGAAAAGTTCAGTGCGAACACGCCGAGAACGCTGCTGCAACCCCGCTGTTCGGGAGGCTTCTGGGGCACATTAGAACTTTCGGTAAGGTAGTTAGGGGAATAAATCATGGTTAGAGACATTAAAGCCCATAGCTTAATGCTCTGGCTAACTGGACAGTGATCGCTCGTGCAAGGCCTCATCGGAGAGCAGAGGCGGACAGAGAAAGTGCACTTCATCAATTGCAGAATGTGTGGTGAGAGCCATTATAAATGGCCTCCCTCACCTCATCGCCACGTACCTCGCCATTACCATGTGTCACCCCATCCGGGGGATATGTTATCATTCTAACCGACATTATTATAAGTCAATAACTGAGAACCAACATTATTATAAGTCAATAACTAACTATGTTTGGTGGTTCCATCTTTTTCATTGGTAAGAATTAAGTCAAAATAATTTTCTTGTGTCCAACATGAAAGATATATGCTTTCAATTTCACTCATAAATGGATCATTATTGGATAAAATTTCTCTGTCTCACTAATAAAATTGTTTCCTTGAATTGTTTTATAGTTGAATATTGATAGCACTAATCATGCCTATGATTTTGAATGAAAATCCATACTTGTGACTTTGAATGAAAGACCACATATCTTAAAAGTGGTGACATGAAAATTATCGAAATCTTGTTTCTACATATTCATGTCTATGTAAGTTATAAATTTTATCCAATTGTGTGTCCCTACAAAATTCATCTTAACCAATAAAAAAAATTGCACTTCATTTCAAGGTATTTAATCCCTCTACAAATTAATAAATTCAATTTAAAATATATCTACATTGATATATGTCTCACATATAACTATCACCTACACATATATAAAAGTCTATTTTCTTTAATTTTATTCATTTTGTTTTAATAACCCATCATTATACAAGACAAGTGTTGTTGGCAGCGTAGTCCCTGCCAAGTTCGAATGGGAATAAATGCAATGCTACGGTGGGACCGAGTAAAGACATGTGGTAAGCAGGTTGAAGTACATGTGGTATCCATGCAGAGGATGACTTTGTGGTAGCATGCCACTGGCCAACCACAAGACATTTGGCTTGTAGATGACCCCCCAGGTTAATATGCGAACGAGGCAGTTTTTTCTGGAGTGTGTATAGTTCAAACATGGTACTTAGAATTTTTTTGTCTAAATGACTTGCAATAACAGTTCCTGAGAAAAAGAGAAGCATACACATTAAACATTCAAATATAATAGACACAATTTCCTGACATCCAACATAGTTGAAGGAAATTTTTTTTAGCATTTCCAAATTAGTTTTCTTTGAAATTTATCAAATGTTAATAATGTCTTGAAACAAAGGTTCCTAGAAAAAAGGACCAGGAAACACACACATTCAAAATTCAAATATAATAAACACAATTTCCTGACATCTAACATAGTTCAAGGAAAACAAATTTAGCATTCCCGATCAAAAATTAATAATGTCTGTTACATATTTTTGGAATATGTTCCATATTTCTAGAAATTTAAATGTGTTTGTCATATATACTGGAATTGGGTTTCCCGTGGACCATAAAAGTAAATAAGTACAAGAATTAGGATTGTAGAAAGAAGAAGTGCACGACGGTAGAGAGGAAGACCTGAAAAGAAGAAATTGGAAGTTATGAGCCTTTGGTTAGAGATTTCTATTTAAAGAGGTAGAATAACTGGATTGATAAAGAAAACAAGATGACATCAATATAGACTTACTATGAAGATGATGTGTTTTTGTTGCTGTTGTCGATGGTTACCGGTATCGTTCCAACCGGTTGTTGCCCTTCCTCGATGAGGTCGTCCATTCTCCGTTGGAACCATTCTTCAATGTAGCTTCTCATGGGGGCCACGTTGATTTCATCCTGGATTTCTATGTCGAAAAGATCATTTTCTAATTTCCTTAGATCCATAGAAATACTATGTAGAGCCTGTTCAATTTCTTCATTGTGTGCTGAATAGTCTAGTAGCCAGTTCTCAAGTTCATCTACACGATATTCAAGGATGTCGTAAAACTTTTCTAAAGACAATCCCTTTAAATATCAAGGTGTTCATCGAAGGCTTATTTGGTCATTGACAAGGATTTGAGGATTAAGTTTGGGTCTTGAACCTCGTTGGTATTTCCGGCTAAGTCTATCAGGTTCAAATAATTCTTCTTTTTCTGATATGGCTTGTTCACATGATTCGACAATGAACTGCAGGTTCTTAACTTTATTTTTCCAATAGGCTTTTAATTGTTTGATCTGCTTTGGGGAGGGGAGATACTCTTGTCTTCTTTTCAGATCCGGGCTGTTGATGGCATGGTTGGAAAAATGGGTCAACATCTGTTCATAGAAACGTTGATCATTTTTTAAATTTGTCTACAAATGTTCGTGCAAATCATTTTCCCTCTTTTGAAAGGAAGCTATATTTTGTGATGTTTCTTAGGCTTCAGTATCTAGCTGCATTCTTTTCTTGATGTTATTCTCTACAAGGGCTCTACATGATGCGAGGAGGCTGGAGGATCCTTTTAACTTGGCTGCAGGGGTAGTAGACACGGTTTTTTCTAAAGGACTGACAAAGTCTGGGGTAGCAATGAAAGCCTCCTCCAATTCCTTGATGCATTCCTTCAATATATAATTCTCCGCTTCAATTCCTCCAATGGAATCATCAAGAGCATCACCAGTTACATGGTGAAATAGGGAGATTTGGGAGGACCGCATTTTCCTAAAGTTAATCTCTGTATGAGATTTTCCTTTCTTATTTGTTACATCTCTCTTTTCAATGAATATATTTTTAGATTGGATGTAAAAAACAATGCTCTAGAATACGAAGGATTCATCTTCGTAAAAAATGTGAGTCTTAGCTATTTCCATTGTGGAACTATGGTGCATCGCGTTTGTGGACAGGCCAAATTTTTGCATGTGCTCAATTTCAATGTCAAGTTGCATCTGTTCACTTTCAATTTCAGGGTCGTTTGCCTGCCCTACAATGTTTTTTCTCTTCTTCGTCAGGGGAAATTTGTGAGAACTATTAATTTTTGTGCGAGGAGAGTTCTTATCTCCTCCTTCGTTTGAAGATTTCTGGGTTGCTTTCTTACTGGGGTGGGTCGTTGAAGTGATGCTCCATGATTTCGTTCTCTTGTGAGTGATGGCGGGGGACTGGACACTCTTCTCACTGAATACTTTTCCCTGTTGTCTGTACAATTTAGTCACGCTTTGCAATGCCTCTACGTCGCAATCACCAGAAGCAGGAGTGTTGTCATCACTGTCTCTGTCTTTGGTCAGGCGTCTATGGATAAAAGAGCTGCTAAAGCCAACTGCTAGTAAATGTTATCGAAAAATCCAATTAGGTTCGAACCATTTTATCCTTTCAACATATGTTAGGTTAAAGTTCTTGAAATGGCCTGCGAATTTGTCAATCTTGTTGACGTTTCTGCACACGAAGTCCCTGACTTTCTAAGGAAGAGGAATGAACTGTTTGTTTTTTCTTGTCATGGAAAAAATGCAACCAGTGGTTGTATTGCCTTGCTATTTTTGTAACAAACATCTTGTCTGCGATGTAGCATGGAAGGAAAGCAAAATTTTCCTTGGAGCCAAAGACCATTAGTACACTATGATTTTCCTTTTGTTCAATTGTCCCCTTCTTGTTAAAAAATTTGGTTTCCTGGCCAGACATCTGGGGAGCATCCTTCCCTAACAATATATCTTTGAAAATTGAGACAAAGTCATTAAAAACCTCATAAAAAAATGGGAGGCCTTGTGCCTCCATAGGGCCTGGTACCAGAATGTTACTGGGTCGAATTCACAATTTATTTTCTTGGAAAGAGACAGTTTTGGAAACAGAAAACAATGTGCTATTGCGAAAATCAAGTAGGATGACATATAAAATTTATTTGATTCTTTGAATTGTGACAGTTGGGAATAGATTTCAATGGAAATTAGCTTCCCCCAATCAAAAATGAATTTTTCCTTCACTGTGAAGTACAAAATATAAATAACTATATGGGAAATGCTTGTCGTGGATTCTTGTCCCGTTATTCTTGTAAACAGCCAAGCAATTTCCTGGAATGGATTTCTAAAGGAACTTACTTGCAACTTTGTGATATCTTCAAAAACTGTTGTCGGGTCTTCGAGGAACTCGGCTAAGATGTCCAACCCGTTATCATGTTTTTCTAGGAACTGCTTGCAGTCTTGTTCTCTAAAGGTCAATGTTGGCTCCGAAAATATTAACATCTTGTGGAAGACCTAAGGTGACAAAGAAACATGAGAATGGTTGCGCAATGGAATAATTCTTTGGCTTGAAATATATTTTTTGGCGCACCAAGAGACCACATCCTTACAGTCAAAAACCTCAGGGACGCAACCTACACGAGTGATTCCATAGGTCCAAATCACTTCGTTCTGGGCGGAACATGATGAATAGTAAGAGTATGCCATGGACCATTGGAATTTCTGGTCCTGGCGTCCAAAGATATTCACTCTATCTCCACAAAACTGTTGTCGGTCTGCTGCCATAAGTTTACAAGAATGTTTGTTTTCTCCAGACGATGCTTGAAATGAAGATTGGAAGGGATAATATAACGTTGCACAAATATTGGTCCAATGCGTGTGAATGGGAGATCTCCTCGAGACTTTCACTCATTAATGACAATTTCAACGGTTGTTGCATGATGCGATGTTAACATTAAAGACTAGTAATTGCACACATAGAAGTGCGAACATGGCAGATACATCAATAAGCAATTTAGCATTGGATATTTTATGAACGGGCCAATGCGACGACCTGTGTTTGAGATAAACAATTGGAAGGGATAATATAACTCTCCACATATCTTGGTTTAATCCATATTAATGGGAGATCTCCTCGAGCATTTCGCTCATTAATGACAATGTTGATGGTTCCTGCATGGTGAGATGTTAGCATGAAATGTTACTTATTGCATATTAAGAAAGAAGTATGAAGGTCATGGGGGATGGGAAAGAGCAGTTAAGGAGTGTCTAATTATCGAAAGCGGTCAGGCAGGCTTCAAAATAGGGTTACAAGGTACAACCGTTGGAGGTGAGGGCACGAGGGTCATATTGTATGTCTCAAAACTTTTTGAGTGCAATACACATAACACCAAAGAGGGCATGATAGGACAGTCCAAAGGGAAATTTGTATATCGCAGAAGTTCGGGTAATGTTTGCGAGACACAGAACAATGGAGGCCCAAACGTGAGCCCGCCTATCCGGGAAACTGCAATAAAAAAAGTGGCTCAAGTATGGAATAGAGAAATGGATGGGCAGATTCGTTTTCGCTAATATATTGAAACTTGTAATATATATCCCATTGCGTGGCAAGATCTTTTCTGCATGTCTTTGGGTAGAAAAGAGAAAATAAGACAAGATAAATTAATTTAAATTCGAGGAGTCGAGCTTCAATTAAATTTCACTGTCTCGTCGATTATTTTTCTTTTTAATGGAGGTCTATACGATTGTTGCATGATGAACTATTAGCATTAAACCTTGGTCGAGCACAATAAACAATGAATAAGAATTGGAGATTTCATGAACCCGCCAACCCGAGGAACCGCGAAAGAGATTGTCGAACAAGCTTCATAATTAGGGTAACAATGGTTCCCCAGGAGACGTGACTTCCCGAGGGTCAAATTGTATGTCTCGAAACTTGAATGAAAAATGTGAACCATGGAAGAGGGGATGATATGGGAGTCTAGCAGTCAATTTGTATATGGAAGACCCTTTCGCTCATTAATGACACGTTTAAGGTTCATGCACAACGGAGTGCTAGCATTAAATCTTGTCAATTGCATTTCTAGAGAGAAGTAGGAAGGTGGCRGGGACAGGGAACAACAAGTAAGGAATGGCTAATTATCGAAAGCAGTTGGCTATGCTTCAAAATAGGGCTACAAGATACAACCAACAGAGGTGAGGGCCCGAGGGTCAAGTTGTATCTCTCAGAAGTGTTGACCACAKAATGTGTAACATGAAAGAGGGGCATGATGATGCATTCCTRCAGAAAAATTGTATATCGTGGAACTYTGGGTATTGTTTGCTAGTCATGGAACATTGGAAACACAATCCTGAGCCCGCCAGTCCGGGAACCCGCAATTGAAAAAGTGTGTAAGTATGAAATAGGGAAAAGGTAGGGAAAACTCGATACACAATAAATGTACAATGTCATAGAGATACAACCAAATTTGGGCTAAGTATTGAAGGGAATGACAAATGGTTGGGCTCGTGATGGGGCATTCCAGTGGACAAATTGTATATCGCGGAACTCTGAGCACTGTTTGCAAGTCGCAGAAGATTTGAAACACAATTTTGAGGCCATCAATCTGGGAACCCGCAATCGAAAAAATGCCCTAGTATGGAATAGGGAAATGCTGGTCCGGACTTGTTTTTGCTAATATATTGAAATTTGTAATAGATTTTCCATGACCTGGAAAGATCTTCTTTGCATGTTTTTGGACAAGTTCTGTAGGGATGGTTAGTCCTCGAGATTTTTGCTTATTAATAACGATCTTTACGGTTGTTGCATGATGAAATTTTAATATTAAACATTTGGTGTTGCATATTTGGAAAGAAGTACGAGGATGGCCAGAACAAGAAACAATGACTAGGAATTGGAGATTTTGTGAACCCACCAACACGAGGATCCAAAATAGAGTGACAAGGTCTCCCTAGAAGACATGAGGCCCCGATGGTCAAATTGTATTGCTCGAAACATTTGAATGAATAATCTATAACATAGAAGAGGGGATGATGTCAGAATCTGGTAGTCAACTTGTATATGGCAGAGGACCGAGTGCCAATTGTTTCATACTAGTGTGTTCAATTGTCACTCATAAGAGAATAATTAATGTATATTAGGAAGGACGGGAGGTTAGTGGGGATGGAAGGAAATGAAATATACTTTGAAACATTTGTGAACCTTGGTAGAGTGAAGCTTGTGAGTTCGAGGAGTCTATGGAGGAATTTCATATCACAGATGTTTTGAGTGCAAGATGTATATCACGAAACAAGAAGCAGTAGAGTTCAAAAGCGCCAAACCGACAACCGTGACCATAAAATTGGCTAAGTATGGAAAGGAATAGTGGTCGGTCAGATTTGTCATGTGAGGAAATATATGGAGATGAATATATGTCAGACCGCCAACACTGGAACCCGCGATCATAGAAAGGCGACTAAGTATATAACTAGAAAATGATAATAGACAGGAAGAAGAAAAGGGAAAAAGGGCTAAGTATCTCACAGAAGAACATCTATTGTTCGTTTATTAATGCCAGTCTCGTCGAACCCCTGGTGAGTTCTTAGTAGTAAAAGAATAAATTGTAGATCACAAAAGTTCTTTGGGTGCAAGATGTATATGACGGAACATGGGACATAAGTGTTGGATACCGCAAACCCGGGACCCGGTGGTCAGATAATTGGCTAAGCATTGAAAGGGACCATTGTCGATCGGACTCATGGTGTGAAGATATAGATAAAGAGAAGCATCTGCCAATCTGCAAATCTAGGAGGCCGTGATTATAGAGATGCGACTAAATTTCGTTGAAATCCATAAGCAATAGAAATAAAAAAAATGACGGATGACTGGGCTCGTGATGGGGCATTCCGGCGGACAAATTATATATCGTGGAACTCCTAGCACTGTTTTCAAGTCGCAGAAGATTTGAAACACAATTTTGAGGTTGTCAATCCATGAACCTGCAATTTTAAAAGTGTCCAAGTATGGAATAGGGAAACGATGGCCCAGACTTGTTTTCGCTAATATATTGAAATTTGTAATACCTTTGCCATTACATGGTGAGATCTTCTTTTCATGTTTCTGTACAAGTTCTGTAGGGATGGTTAGTCCTAGAGATTTTTGCTTATTAATGATTATCTTTACGGTTGTTGCATGATGGCGTTTTAGTATTAAAACTTTGGTGTTGCATATTTGGAAACAAGTACGAGGATGGGTGGAACAAGAAACAATGACTAGGAATTGGAGATTTCGTGAACCCGCCAATGCGAGGATCCAAAATAGGGTGACAAGGTATCCCTAGAATAAGTGAGGCCCCGACGGTCAAATTGTATCGCTCGGAACATTTGAATGCATAATGTGTAACATGGAAGAGGGGATGATGTCGGACTTCTGTAGTCAATTTGTATATAGCGGAGGCCCAGGTGCCAATTCTTTCGTACCAATGTGTTCAATTGTCACTAGTAATACCATAATTAATGTATATTGGGAAGGATGCGAAGTTAGTGGGGATGGAAGGAAGCTACAGATACTTTGAGACATTTGTGAACCCTGGTAGAATGAATCTTGTGAGTTCGAGGAGTCCACAGTGGAATTTTAGATCATGAAAGTTTTGAGTGCAAGATGTATATCACGAAACAAGAAGCAAAAGAGTTTGAAAGCGCCAACTCGACAATCGCGGCCATAAAATTGGCTAAGTATGGAAAGGAACAACGGTCGGTTGGATTCATCATGTGAGGATATAGATGGAGATGAGGATATGTCAGCCCACCAACCCTGGAACCTGCGATCATAGAAAGGCAACTAAGTATATAACTAGAAAGAGATAATAGACAGGAAGAAGAAAAGGGGAAAAGGGCTAAGTATCCCACATAAGAAAATCTATTGTTCGTTTATGAATGCCAATCTTTTCGAACCCCTGGAGAGTTCTCACTAGTAAAAGCATAAATTTTAGATACAAAAGTTCTTTGGTTGCAAGATGTATATGAAGGAACATGGGACATAAGTGTTGGATACCGCAAACATGGGACCCAATGGCTAGATAATTGGCTAAGTATTGGCCAAGAGAAAGTTTTTATATTTATTCCAATAGTATTCATATTAATATATATTAATAGATTATTTCTGGTTCAAATGTAAATCATCTTCCAATTTGCAGGATCTTGTTCGGTTCACAAATTTCGTTGAAATCACGTAAGTTTTGAGTGCAAGATGTATATCACGGAACAAGAAGCAACAGAGTTCGAAAGCGCCAACCCGACAACTGCGACCATAAAATTTGTGAAGTATGGAAAGGAACAACGGTCGGTCAGATTCTTCATGTGAGGATATATATGGAGATTAAGATATGTCAACCCGCCAACCCTGAAATCCGCGATCATAGAAATGCGACTAAGTATATAACCAGGAAGCGATAATAGACGGGAAGAAGAAAAGAAGAAAAGGGCTAAGTATCTCTGTTGTAGGTGAATCCCCCTGCGGACAAGTGGATTCCCTCTTGGTCTCTAGACTCCTAAGTCCAAGACAAAAAGTTCTTAACATGGACACTGAATTCCTTTTAGATCTAATCAAGCTAATAAATGAAAGAGAAGGAGAAAGATATGTACCTTATTAGCGACGTTTTTCCTTGCAAAATCCTGGCTGAGCTTCGATCCTGAGCTCCCTGATAGGTCTTGTAGAACAAACAAAGGTACAAAATACTTCCTACTCTACTGAGATTAGCTCAAACATAGATTCATCTATTGGAGACAAACTCATATGGAACAAGCATAAGTTTGAAAGAAACAAGCCAAGCTTTGATTATTAATGAGAACGAGTAAAAATACTTACAATCCTTTGAATGAAGGTGCAACAACTTCTTCCAGTTCTCCTTGTCCAACCGCTTTGTCCAAATAATCTCCACTGACTGCTTTGATGACATCTCACTCATGAGATCATAAGTTTGATGTAATTCTCAATCTCCATTGTACCTTTCACCATGAGAAGGCCTCCTTATATAATCTTGGAGAGGTCCAACCACTTGAGAGATCTTTGGGATAAGTTGAGGATTCTTCTCTTTCAGTTGAGCATCTTCCCTAAGATCATGCCTTGACCATCTATTCAAATCCAACTACCTTCAAGAATTGAGGGATTCTTCCCCGATTTGCCTCAACAAACCCAAAATTTGCTCAAAAAAGGGCACCGCTCCCCCAAAAGGGTGCTTGTAGTGTCCCCAAGATTGAGCCCTTTGTAAGTCTGATGTATGAAATGAATTGTAAATATGTGTTATAGGCTGGTGAGCCAAGTTTGTATAAGCCGATGGAATTATGTGATTGTTAGGAGAGAGAGCCTAAGGGTTGGAGGCCAAGGGCCTAATTTTGTACCTGTATACAACACATTAATAAAATATAAACACCATCGCATGCAGACCGACCATGATGAATGAGTGATGGGGGACTGAGCTTCCACAGAGTGGGCAAGGAATTAGGGGCTAGAAGGTGGGAAAAGGGGCTAAGTGTTGAGCCTAGGGGCTTAAGCCTTGGGGAATAATATTTTAATATTATTCCAAAAAGACATGTGATTAGTATGTTTTTATCCTAAGTTCTTTTGGAATGACATGTGACTTCCAAATGGAAGGAACGCATGCTGAAGGAATGCATGTAGTTGCATGGGTGACAAGTGTCAACCCAGGCACATGCAAATAAAAGGGCTGAGATGAGCTACATTGGGGGTTCAACTTCCATTCCCGTCGACTGCTACGGGGGTTCCTCCTCCATTTGACCCCCGACTGCTTGAGGTGAACTGGTCTGACCTCTGCAGAGAAACCCTCATGCATCTTCTGAACCAAAAGGCATGTATCTATGTTCGTTCTGGGATAACTGGTACATCCTCTGTCTGAACAGTTCGAACCTGTGTTGACCCCTATGTGGATTGTTTTTCACGCGTCCTCGAGAAACAGAGTGTGAGTCTATCCTATGTTGTCGGATTGAGAAATAAGAAGTGACCTGCCATTGTTGAACCCGTTGGAAAGCCCGTGTCTGTTTTTCCCATGGGTTGTTCTGGCCACGCAGTGTTGGACTGCATGTGGCTTGTTGGCCAGTTGTGCAACACTCTCTCCCAATGAGAGAGGTGATTGAGGTTGGAAGAACAAGTGACTTGGCCTGTGAGCGACTCTCTCCAGGTGAGAGAGTGCATAGAGGAAGGAAAGAACTCCTAGAAGGAACCCTGTAGCTTCCATAGAGCTCGGAGACTTCCGGTCCGGTCTATTGCTGTAACCCAAGGCAAGGGAGGTTAGTAGCCGAAGGACTGTCTAGGTGATAGAGTAGGTGTATACTCCTGGGGTGGAACATGCATGTGGGGAAGGAGAGTCTGTGGGTAGTGAGCATGAGTGGTTCCTGGGAGAGAATCCCTTCCTTGTGACTATCTGTTTTCCCTATAACCTCAGCCTAGCCTAGGATTCCCTGCCTTGGGGGTGGAGCTTAGTCCTAGCTCGGGGGTGACCCATTGCTGAGCTGACGAGTAGTGTGGTCTAAGGCTGGGAGGTTCATGGAAGGCCTGCACTTGGTTGGTGGAACTACCACTTTTTCAAAGATAAGTACCAAATGCTGCTTTAATTATGTTTCTATATCTCTGTGTATTATCATTATCATGTATTATGATGTGTATTTGGATTAATGTTATTTCCATGGATTATTTATGTTAGTAATAATTCTTATGCTTACTCTGAGCTTAAATGTATTTCTTGCTTAAATGCATGTGGATTATATAATTCCTGTATGAGTTATGTAAAAAGTAGCGTTATAGTTTGGTATCAGAGCGATACAACTTATGGTGAAAGAGTGTTACAATTTGGTATCAGAGCCAAGGTTTCAACACTGAGCCTAGATGGGCCAGTTGAGTGGTCTTTGGATAGAGGGTGTGAGGAGAAATTGTGTCTGGACGACCAATTCCGGACCTTGGAATGATCCGGAGTGTCAAGGAGTTATTTGATCGTGCCTACAAGATTAGGAGGTATAGAAGTGTTGTGAAACCGCAGCCGGTGTGGTCTATGGCCACAGGGAGAGAGGAATCCACACCAGAAGTGCTGGAGCCTTAGGATCTGTTCGGGAGGGAAGGCGAACCCTCGTGATCGTCGAATATGGAAAGTGTGCATAGGATTCAAAAGCCATTTGGAGTTGCACAAGAACGTGGAAATCGTGATACGCGAAATCCCAAAATTCGTCAGGACCGTCCATCAGGGGAACCACATGGCTGCCGAACGACGTTTCGGCACCCAGGAAACCAAAAAGGAAGACCCTTGTGTTCGCAAGTCGCGAGTTAGCGAAACATGGATTACTGAAACGATATACACCGTAGATTGTAGGAGAGGATTTGACCATCGGATCAAAGTGGAAGAGTAAACCGTAATTCGGGATTTCGGCAAACGAAAGTTCGAGATGTGGGATGCACGAAATCCCGATGCCCGAAACCCCGAAATGCCGAAAAGATCTGCGCTGTAGATCTGAGGAAGGAGTCTAACTGTTGGTTTTTTGCTTGGAATGGACGTGGGTGCATGAATGTGTACCACTTGCTAGTGAGTCGAGAAGATAGGGGAGAGTGGTGGGAACCGATGATGTCACTGAAGGTGACATGGACCCTTCTGAACGTACCACACGCCACTGTGGTGAAGGGCGATAGCTGTGCTGTGGGCCCGGAGAATAAAGTAAATCGGAATTTCAGATTTTGGGGATTATAGTGACAAGGAGTTAGGAGTCACTGCGTAGTGAACTCTCGGGTACCAAAAACCCGAAGTCTCGAAGTCCCGAAGCCATCGGAGACTGAAGAACTGTAACAGGTTTTAAGGGTGACAACTGTGTTGTGGGCGCAGAGAGAAAGGAAACCGAAATTTTGGATTTCGGGGATTGTAGGGACAAGAAGTTAGGAGTCACTGCAGAGTGAACTCTCGGGTATCGAAAACCTAAAGTCCTGAAGTCCCGAAATTTGTAGAGCTGAACAGAGCTCATAAAACTTTGTGAAGTCAAAACATTTTTCTTGTTCACATTGGCTTATGAATGTTGTTAGTTTTCTTGAAGGTTTAAGGGCCTGACAAACTTCGAATTGATTGCACATTGTGTGTGTAGAGTTCAACGAGTGTCAGGACAACCAAGAATAGACCTCGAGTAAGGAAATGGAAGAGGTGCATAGTGCCTCCATTTCAGAGGACGAAAGAGAAGGAAAGGATGTCAACCTGGGAGTCGAAGGAACAAACTCTAATGGGCACGGAAAATAGATAGATAAAGAAGGACGTATGATGAAACTCATTGAAAAATTGCAGAAAGATGCCCAAGCTCGCCGAGCTGATAGCCGAAAGCTCATGAAAATCAGGGATCGACAGGGTGAATTCAACTTAAAAATATTGAAGAGACTGGAAAGAATAGAAAATAAATTGGAGAAAGAGAGTGACATAAGCAGATCTGAAGTGTCAGAACCCCTGAGAGGAGAAGAATATCGAGGAGTGGTAGCAGACATTACCGTCTCTTCCCGAAGCATTCTAGCAGGGAAACACATAGTAGTTCAAGCTCGTCCCCTACCAAAAAACACCGAAAATATGGAAATGATGAATTGAAAGGGGAGATGAACAAGATCAAGCCTCCAACCTTTGATGGAGAACATAAGAAGGAGGAAGATGATGAGACATGGTTGCTTGGCATGAAGAAATATTTCCAACTACAGAACTACTCCGCTCATGCAAAAGGAAGAATTGTGATGTACGAGCTAAAAGGAAAAGCATCCATGTGGTGGGATTAGTTTGTGCAAGTACAACACATCAGAGAGAAAGATACCACTTGGAAGGAGTTTAAGAGGTATTTTGAGAAGAAATACCTGACCAAAAGATATTATGACAGAAGGATGAAGGAGTTCTTCGAACTCAAGCTAGGCAGCATGACCATCGATGAATACGAACGAAGGTTTTTGGAACTACTGAAGTATGTTTCGTTCATCAAAGATGAGACTGTCAAGATTCAGAGATATCTAAGTGGACTGCCACCTTCTATTGGTGACAAGATTCAGTATGATGATCTTAAGACTATGGAAGAAACAATAAGAAGGGAAAAATGCTTATATGAACAACAAAGAGAAAGGCCTACTTTTCAGAAGGCTTGGGATGACCAGAAGAGGTTTAAGAAGGAACAAAGGCAGAAGGGAAACAAGCCTCCCTTTTTCAGGAACAGTCCTTGGGGACAATCATCTTTTAGAGAGCCCAAGAAAGTTGAATGGAGTGAGCAAATGCCAAGACTGCCACCTATGGAGTGTTGGGGCTGTAAAGGGAACCATAGGTACAAAGACTGCCCACACAGAAAAGACAAAGCGAGAACTGTCCATACTGTTCAACAAGCTAAAATAGTGGAGGATATGGGCAGCAGAATGCCAAGGATCTACACAGCCCTGGACAACAAGCAAGAACAATTTCAATCGCACATGATTGAAGTGGAAGGCATGATTAACAACCGACCACTCATTATTTTAATTGATTCAGGGGCTAGCCATAGTTATGTAGATCCTAGGGTGGTGGAAAGTTTGTGTTTAACAAGAAGCAAACATGAAAAGTCTTGGCTAGTGCAGTTAGCCATAGGAACCAAAAGGAAGGTCACTGAATTGGTTAAGTCCTATTCAGTGGACATGAAAGGATTGAGCACTAAGGATGAATTGAATATTCTGCCTTTAGGCTCTTATGACTGCTTAATTGGGATGGACTGGTTGGGCCAACACCATGCCCACCTGGACTATCGTAACAAGAGGTTTACATGCTTGGACGAAGAGGGAAATTGGAAAATAGTCCAAGGAATTCCTAGAGCTGTGGCTGTCAGAGAAATCTCAGCCATGCAGCTGAAGAAGTGCTACAGGAAGGGCTGCCAATTATTTGCAGCTCGTGTAGAATAAGAATCCAGAGATGCAGTCTCAAAGATTGGAGACCATGAGGTACTCACAGAGTTCAAAGATGTATTTCAGGAGGTACTTGGACTACCTCCGAAGAGGGACATTGATTTTTCTATAAATTTGATGCCTGGAGCAGCTCCAGTTTCGAAGGCTCCTTATAGAATGAGTATGCCAGAGATGAAAGTGTTGAAATTGTAGCTTGAAGAGATTTTGAAGAAGGGGTACATCCACCCAAGCATTTCACCTTGGGGTGCCCCGGTCCTATTCGTGAAGAAGAAAGATGGGATGTTGAGGCTGTGCATTGATTTCCAACAGTTGAATAAGGTAACTGTCAAGAACAAATATCCTCTACCAAGGATTGATGATCTTTTCGATCAATTGAAGGGTGCGAGAATATTTTCGAAGATAGATCTCGGATTGGGATATCACCAGGTAAGAATAAAGGATGAGGACATCAGCAAGAGCACCTTTAGAACAAGGTATGGTCATTATGAATTCACAGTGGTGCTGTTTGGACTGACCAACGCACCTGCTATTTTCATGTGATTAATGAATGGTGTATTCAGGGACTATTTAGACAAGTTTGTCATAGTCTTCCTGGATGACATCTTGGTGTATTCCAAGTTGGAGGAAGAGCATGAACAACACTTGAGAATGGTTCTGCAAGTGTTGAGAAAACATCAGTTGTATGCCAAGCTGAGCAAATTCTCATTTTATCAAAGGCAGATCCATTACTTGGGACACGTTATTTCAGAAGAAGGGATCAATGTGGATCCTGAAAAGGTTGAGGCCATCCGAGAATGCTCAGCGCCAAGGAATGTGGTGGAAGTTAGATCTTTTATGTGTCTGGAAGGCTATTACAGAAGGTTTATAGTAGTGTTCTTAAAGTTAGCTCACCCTATTACTTCCTTGCAAAGGAAGGAGAATAAGTTTCAGTGGACTGAAGAGTGTGAGAGCAGTTTCCAACGATTGAAGTAGCTGTTAACCAATGCTCCAATCCTGAAGATTGCAGATCCAAATATGGATTTCATGGTGTGCACAGATGCATGTAAGGAGGGACTGGGAGGAGGGACTGGGAGGAGTTCTCAGCCAAGAGAGATTTGTAATCTGTTATGAATCCCAAAAGCTGAAAGAGCATGAAAGGAATTATGCCACTCACGATTTAGAGCTGGCAACAATCATCCACACATTGAGGAAATGGAGACATTACCTCATGGGAAGGAGATTCAAATTGAGAACATAACACAATGGTCTGAAGTATTTATTTGATCAGCCAACTTTAAATGCCAGGCAAACCAGATGACTGGAGTTTTTGTGTGAATATGACTTTGATATCAAGCATATCAAAGGGAAAGAAAATAAGGTGGCTGATGCACTCAGCAAAAAATTGCACGGATTACATGCTACAACCATTAGCATGTACATGACTAAGATTAAGGACATAATTTTGGAAGTTGCGAATGATGATTTGCAGTACAGAGGTCTGGTAGCAAAGCTACAACAGCACGAGAGACCACAGACCCAGGGAAGTTACACCTTGGGAACTGATGGATTACTTATGTATAAAAATAGAGTGTATGTACCCAATGTCTGAGAATTGAAGCTGGAAATTCTAAAAGAAATGCATAACGTGGCTTATGTTGGACATCCTGGATATCAGAAGACTGTGGCAGTAGTCAAAAGCCATTACTTTTGACCGGGTCTGAAGAAAGAAATCACTGAATACATCGCCAGATGTATGGAGTGCCAGAAAGTTAAGGTTGAGCATAGGCACCCAGTAGGGTTGCTGCAGCCTTTACCCATTTTTGAGTGGAAATGGGAAGTGGTGACAATGGATTTTATCACAGGATTGCCCAGAACAAGCAAGTAGCATGATTCAATCATGGTGGTGGTGGACAAGATTACAAAAGCTGCCCATTTTATTCCACTGAAAACCACTCAGAAGGCAATAGATGTTGATGATATCTTCTTAAAAGAAGTGGCACACTTGCACGAAATTCCTAATACAATTGTGTCTAATAGGGACTCAAAATTCACCTTGAATTTCTGGAAAGGACTGTTTAAGAGATTCAGAACGAATCTGAACTTTAGTACAGTGTATCATCCTGATTCCGATGGTCAGACAGAAAGGGTGAACAGAGTAATAGAAGACATACTGAGAATGTATGTGATGGATAAACCATCAAGGTGGGAAGACTACCTGCATTTGGTAGAATTCGCCTACAATAATGGGTATCACGCATCATTGAAGATGAGCCCATTTGAAGCACTTTATGGAAGAAAGTGCAACACTCCAGTGAGCTGGGATAATCCAACTGACATAGCAATAGTTGGGCCTGAGCTGCTCAAAGAGATGGAAGACCAAGTGATAAGAATTAAATAGAATCTAAAAGCTGCCCAGGATAGGCAGAAAAGTTATGTTGATAGTAATAGAACCCACAGAGAATTCAAAGTGGGTGACCACATTTTCCTGAAAGTGAAAACTAACAGGAGTTTGCTGAAGTTGGGAAGTTGCGCCAAGTTGGTAGCAAGATTTTGTGGGCCATTTGAAATCCTGGAAAAGATTGGGCCAGTTGCATACATGATTGCATTACCTGCATCTATGATTGTACATAATGTGTTTCATGTTTCACTGCTTAAGAAATATATACTTGATGCTAATCCTGTTATCGATTGGAATGTGATTCAGGTGGAACCAGAAGGTGTCCTGCAAGTGCATCCGGTGCGCATATTGGACAGGAAAAGAAGACAACTCTGGAATCGAGATATAGAGCTTGTAAAGGTCTAGTGGACATGGTATGGTCCTAAGGACGCGACATGGGAACATGCAAATGCTATGCGGGCAGAGTACCCGCATCTTTTTGAAAATTTTGAAAAGCTTGCAGAGACAGTGTAAGGTTGCACTGAGGACAGTGCAGAAATAAGGGGAGGGGGATTGTAGTGTCCCCAAGATCGAGCCCTTTGTAATTCTGATGTATGAAATGAATTGTAAATATGTGTTATAGGATGGTGAGCCAAGTTTGTATAAGCGGATGGGCCTATGTGATTATTAGGCTAGAGAGCCTAAGGGTTGGAGGCCAAGGGCCTGATTTTGTACTTGTATGTATGCAACACATTAATAAAATATAAACACCGCCACGTGCATACCGACCACGATGAATAAGTGATGGGGGACTGAGCTTCCACAGAGTGGGAAAGGAATTAGGGGCTGGAAGGTGGGAAAAGGGGCTAAGTGTTGAGCCTAGGGGCTAAGATTAGGGCCTTAAGCCTCGGGGAATAATATTTTAATATTATTCCAAAAAGACATGTGATTAGTATGTTTTTATCCTAAGTTCTTTTGGAATGACATGTGACTTCCAAATGGAAGGAACACGTGCTGAAGGAATGCATGCAGTTGCATGGGTGACAAGTGTCAACCCAAGTGCATGCAAATGAAAGGGTTGAGATGAGCCACGTTGGGGGTTCAGCTTCCATTCCCATCAACTACTACAGGGGTTCCTCCTCCATTTGACCACCAACTGCCTGAGGTGAACTGGTCTAACCTCTGCAGAGAAACCCTTGTGCATCTTCTGAACCAAAAGGCATGTATCTATGTTTGTTCTGGGATAACCGGTACATCCTTTGTTTGAACAGTTCGAACCTGTGTTGACCCCTACGTGGATTGTTTGTCACACGTCCTTATGAACCAGAGCATGAGTCTATCCTGTGTTGCGGATTGAGAAATAAGAAGTGACCTGCCATTGTTGAACCTGTTGGAAATCCCGTGTCTGTTTTTCCCATGGGTTGTTGTGGCCACGCAGTGCTGGACTACGTGTGGCTTGTTGGCCATTTGTGCAACACTCTCTCCCGGTGAGAGAGGTGATTGCGGTTGGAAGAACATGTGACTTGGCCTGTGAGCGACTCTCTCCACGTGAGAGAGTGCGCAGAGGAAGGAGAGAACTCCTGGAAGGAACCCTGTAGCTGCCACAGAGCTCGGAGACTTCCGGTCTGGTTTGTTGTGGTAACCCAAGGCAAGGGAGGTTAGCAGTCGAAGGATTGTCTAGGTGATAGAGTAGTTGTATACTCCTGGGGTGGAACAAGCATGTGGGGAAGGAGAGTCTGTGGGATGTGAGCATGAGTGGTTCCTGGGAGAGAATCCCTTCCTTGTGACTGTGTGTTTTCCCTATAACCTCAGCCTAGCCTAGGATTCCCTGCCTTGGGGGTGGAGCTTAGTCCCAGCTCGGGGGTGACCCACTGCTGAGCTAACGAGCAGTGTGGTCTAAGGATGGGAGGTTCATGGAAGGCCTACACTTGGTTGGTGGAACTACCACTTTTTCAAAGATAAGTACCAGATGATGCTTTAATTATATTTCTGTATCTCTGTGTATTATAATTATCATGTATTCTGTTGTGCATTTGGATTAATGTTATTGCCATGGATTATTTATGTTAGTAATAATTCTTATGCTTACTTTGATCTTAATTGTATTTCTTGCTTAAATGCATGTGTATTATATAATGCTTGTATGAGTTATGTAAAAAGTAGTGTTACAGTTTGGTATCAGAGTGATACAACTTAGGGTGAAAGAGTGTTATAGTGCACAGGGCGCTCAAACACTCCTCCAAAGAGGCTCGGGGAGTGCCAACGCTCCCTGACAGTGGGCAGGGGAGCGCTCCTCTCCAAAATTCATTTTTTAGTGGTTCTTTCAATGGAAAAAGGTTTGTACTCCTTGTCAAGTGATCTCTCTTCTTCAAAACTAGTCTTTGAAGTGTCTTTGTGATGTCGTTAGATTCACGACATAGGCAAGATGGAAGTATGATGTTTGTGACACTTGCAACACTTGTGGTCAAGATGTGACACTTGCGGAAAAGATGCGACACTTACAACACTTGTAATAACGACACTTGCGACACTATTGAAGTGAGTAATTTTGAGGTGTAACCGATTGCCCCCCAAAGTACGAAGCTAGAAGACGATGATGAATGAAGTACTTTGTAGACTTTTTCTAGCAAGGGTATGGATGCAGAGAGGCTGGAAAAAGCTTCACACAACCACCAAACAAATATTATGACATGTTTCAAACCCAAGACAGACATACCTATGCTTGGTTGATAAAGACTTTTTAGGTATGGCCACCATAAAATACACTGTGGATCCATAATTATATTGACAAAATGGTATAGCCATTGAAGATACAATGTGGATATATACTCCTATGACCTGAACTGATCATAGCCACGAAGAATACACAGTGGATCTACAAGATGAAAAAACATAGCCATGACCAATACAAAGTGGATCTATGTAACAGTATATGTGTCATAGTTCAAAAGAACTCCTTCGCAACCAGGGCAAAGTATACATAAGAGTGAAAAACTCAACCCAGGGTCTTCTTACCGATCCCAATGTAGTACGAATCTAACCATGTGAATAGATGTCCTGATGTCGAACATGGCAGAAAACACTTGATTACTGGTCAATGAGGTAAAACATTAACAAGCGCGAGGGAAATCACCATTGATGTCAATGATTCCCAAGGTACTCTAGTGCATTCCGACGAATGTGAATGAATGAGCTGAATTCAAACATCCATGGAATCATATGATCAGGGGTCAATGATGTAAACCCACTATCGGACACGAGGAGGCCTGCCATTGAGGCATGCAAGTCCGAAGGTACTAACTGGTTTCTAAGTCTAGTTCCTGGATAATGTGTTGAAGTCTACAGGAATAGACTCGTGGAAGGAGGGCCTTGATGTATACCCCATCAACGACACAAAATTGACACAGAGATGTAATTGGTAGATCAAATGAACATGAACTGACACGGGTATTGAAACAGGATATATGTGATGGCTGACTCTTGAGGCAGATGCCTCCCTTGAACACTGAGGCATGACAACAGAAACATGACATGGACCAAAACTTGATGATGTAGTGGATGTTGTGACTTTTGTCAAGTGACCCAAAAGAAAAAAAAACTCAGAGGATTGGCTCAATGCAGAGGTTCAGTAGATTAAAATGCGTGCAAAGACAAAGTGTCATGTTCAAGGGCGACCGTAAGGGTTATTGGTAATGTTCTCAAAAAACTGCTTGGCTTGCTTCTTTCAATTTTTCTCCCATCCAGATAGACGAATACCTCGTTTTAATTTAACGAGCTCAAGGAGGGTAACACATACTCGATATGACTCACCTTCAGTAAGTCCCTCTTCCTTTGTTTAGCGAACTGGAAGAAGTAAGGGTTCGGTCCCATATGGGCCCTTCAATGTATGATTGTTTAACGAGTCCAGATAAGGTAAACTCAGTGGTTTTTCATATTTAGAGAGTCTGAAAACAACTTAAAGACGACTCCAATGTTGTCCTTTTTCGTAATATTAGTCTTACGAGGTTGAAAAAGAGATAAATTATCACTCGAAAGACACGCTTTCAAACCTTTTAATGAGATGGAAAGGAAGCAAGATCACTCAGCAATATTTTCATGTTTAGAGAGTCTGAAAAGAGCTCAAAGACAACTCCAGGGGGTTCCTTTTTCATATATCCATGCGGGTCCGAAAAAGAGATAAAAGTTTACCCGGTTGCATTCTCATGTATTTACGAGCACGAGAAAGAACAAAGACTAAGATTGGTATGCCCTCAGCTTGAAAGCTAGTGGCTTAACTCCAGAATGATCATCAAAGGCTGGAGACATGCCCTCCAAGCTTCAATGCATTCACTGACTTTGAGGTTGTCACCAATTTCTCTATTAGATGGAGAAAAAGGATAAGGGTGGATGAAATGAAGGTTCAAGAGAGGTGACTGTTTCATTTTTTAACGAGCTTGACATAGGAAAAGAACTATGCTCAGGGCTCCAAGTTCAATCCCCAGATGGTTGTTTCATTTTTTAACAATCTTGCTACAAAGAGGAAAACTATGCTCAAAGATTTTGTTTCATTTTTCAACGAGCTTTCCATAGAGAAGAGAAATTGTGCTCGTGACCTCTGTTTCATTTTTTAACAATCTTTCCACAGAGAAGAGAAATTGTTCTCATGGACTCTCCTTGATCATGGCTTCCAAGAGAATAACACACTGGAAGGACACCATGTCAAAGGAAAAAACTCGATCATGGCTTCCAAGAGATCTTCACTGGATGCAAGAAAATCACTCTGGAAGGAACACATGTCAAGGGTCGCGATAGGGGTAAGGAGATTTTCCTCCAATAGCCTTATCGAAGAGATGACCATGTCAACGACCGGATCCAAGTCGTCAGAAGTTGAAGGCATGGGAGACGATGGAAAATCAAAATCAAGAGGGGAAATATAGTGTATATCTACCTAAATTTCTTCACGAGGGGGAAGAAAAGAGGATCGATGATGGTTATCATCCTGAGGCTCATCAATTCTCAACATTTCCATAATAGATTCATCTGAGGAAAAAATTGGGGAAATGTAGTCAATCGCAGACGACAAGGAACTTAACGGTGATGGGATCGAGTAATTGTCAGGTGCCAATAGATGTTGGTCATCCGAAGAGGGAGAAGTGGATTGGATAGAAACGTATGATGTTTCAGTTGGAGTAAGTGGCATGGTGTCACCTAGTGCATCGAATTCCAAGGGACTAGGTATAATCCAAGGGTCATATGATTCCAAAGATTGATAAGTCGTGGTCGAAATCATATCGACAGTGGAAATATGATGTGTAGTCGGTGGAAGTGGTGTAGGGAAGGTACCCATAAGGATATAATCTTTTAGTAAGCCAAAACCAATGCTTTCATACGTGATCTCCCAAGAAAGGAATATTGTTGGTAGCAGGAGCGCAAGCATCAGTTGTGCAGAAATCTAACTGATCAACAGTGACAATTTTGCCCTGATGAGGAAATTGTACACATCGAAAGAATGACGAGGCAACAACAGTCATAGCATAAAACCAACTTCTTCCAAGTAACAAGTTGTAATCGAGGGGAGCATCAACCACCTGGACATCAACAGTGATAGTTTTGCCACCCAATTGGATGGGCAGGGACTGTAAAATCCCATGGGGATGAAAACCTCGCCCATTCAAGGCACGTAACATCGTTGGAGATTTGTTAAGTGTGGGTGATTTTAAACCTTTCCAACATGCTAAAGACATGACACAAGTTGAGGCTTCCTCATCCAGAATAGTTCGATGGATTTGTTGATTGTGAACAACATCATAAACTTGGAAAGCAAGTTGATGGGAGAGTCGAGATGTATAGTTGTCAAGGTTAAACATGATATGGTTGGACAAATGATGATCAACAATGCCAATAGAGGCCAAGGGCATTCTACGTTGACTGGGGCAGTGCTGTAGAACTTCTAACGCAGACATAACACACAGTGCTTGAGCCAAATATTCAACAATGTTGTAGTTCTCGGTGGCACGTGAACTAGGAATAAAGGTAGATTTATGGATAATGCTCTTTGGAGGGAGTAAGATAGAGTCGAACGTAGGTTTCTCAATCTGAAGTGGTCCAGACGGAGGATTAACTGATGGAGGACTAACGGAGGATGGTGATGGATCCAGTAAAGTATCGGTACCGTTAGTGACTTTTCCTTTGTTAAGGTTACCTGGTGTGTCATATGTCTTAGAGTGAGTGTTCAAATTAATCCCATTAAACATACAAATATGTGCACTCATCGAGGCCTCATCATGAGGATGGCTAGAACTACCCCTAGGAGAGGGGGTTTGAGCAACC
>ML797514.1:450996-472987 GCA_009831015.1 Picea engelmannii
CATATGCAAGATGACAGTATGATGTTTGTGACACTTGCAACACTTGTGGTCAAGATGCAACACTTGCAGACAAGATGCAACACTTACAACACTTGTAATGACGACACTTGCAACACTTTTGAAGTGAGTAATTTTGAGGTGTAACAATCTCACAGAAGAAGATCTATTGTTTATTTATTAATGCCAATATTTTTGATCCCCTGGTGAGTTCTCACTAGTAAAAGCATAAATTGCAGATCACAGAAGTTCTTTGGATGCAAGATGTATATGACGGGACAAGGGGACATAAGTGTTGGATACCGAAAACCCGGGACCCGGTGGCCAGATAATTGGCTAAGTATTGGCCAAGAGAATTTTTTTATATTTATTCCAATAGTATTCATATTAATATATATTAATAGATTATTTCTGGTTCAAATGTAAATCATCTTCTAATTTGCAGGATGTTGTTTGGTTCACAAATGTCATTGAAACCAATAAGCAATAGAAATAAAAAAAAAGAATATATATATATATATATATATATATATATATATGACGCAACATTTTTTGTATATGCACGGATATTATCAAATAGAAGAAGCTGCAATATATACAAAATATTGAACAAGAACATGATGTCAACACTTGAGTTGCCTTGTTGTAATAGTCATTAATTCATTCTATTTACGGGACCCTGAAGAATGAAAGAAGGACGGTTCCTCCCATTTATTTCTTTAAGTATAGGGTGGGTGCCACATAAGTATGGTCTATGAAAATTTATTCTTCCATGTAAAATGTAAGGAACAAACATAGTAGCCTTTATTTAAATCGACGTGTTGGGCAGCAGAAAGAAAAGTTCGTCATCCATGTTTAACGATACACAAAAAAAATGTACAAAATAAAATAAAAATCAATACCAGAGATTGGAAAACACCTTAAAAAGAACCTGCAAATATTCTATATTCAAATAAGTTGGGTTACAAAATACAGCTGAGATTATTTTCCACAATGACTGCGATTTGGCCTACTGTCGACAAAAAAAATAAAAATAAAATGTACAATAATGAAGCTTGTGGACAATCTTTTATAGATTTCAATTTGATGATCAAATGATTTATTTGTAAAAAAAAAACGAGTTGAATATCAATTTCGGGTCTTGGACTTCATTGGTGCTGCCAACTAGATCTATACCATCTTTTTGAATAGCCCGTCTCTTCTAGATATGGCATGCCTGCATTGGCTGGTTATTCAACATTCCATACTTTGTTAAGTGTTAGTTTCCCTCTGTCATCGAAAACTTGGGGTTTAAGATGCCTTCCTTGTAATGTTCTTGATCATTGACATTCGAGACAACTTAGAAATGCGATTCAGGCCCAATCGAAAGACAAGGGAGTTGTTTTATGTGACATCATCTTTGGGGGAAGAAAATCCTGTTAGGCAACAAAAGATGAGACATAAAAAAAAATCAAGTATGTTGTGACTATTATTCTCCCTGTATTCGATCATCTGTTTGGTTGAAAAGCCTTCCTGAAGATTTCTATGTTGAAATTCTTTGTTTTATTATTGTAAATTAGAAGGGACATCCAATCCAACTGCAAAATGTTCCTCCGTTGAAGTTCATATCTTCTTCCATCAACATAGATCTGGCAAGTGTATCAAATGTTGTAGATCACATCAGAATATATCTTTCATCGTAGGGGTGGTAGACATGGAAGCCCACAAAAGGTCTGGAATGTTTGGAAGTGACGCCAAATAGTACTCCATGCCCGAATACACTTAGAAGGAAATTAAAAAATTGGATACCCACGAACGTGAGAAACTGTATGCGCATTTGAATCAACATTCTAAAATTACAGAACATTTTATGCCAAAGTTGTAATAGAATTGATACTAATGTCAAGTGTAAGAAGTCATGATCCCAGGTTCTGGGTAGTTTCACCTTCAAGAATCCACATAGGCGGTGACCCCAGGATCTAGATAGCTCCGGATTCGGACATTGACATTAGTGGTGGAAATGGGAACAATGATATTGACTGCAGTGCGACAATGTGTTGAAAAATCAAGGTTGTCATTGTCAAAACACTTAAACTCCAAGATTGTCAGGCCTGCAAAGAACATTGACTTTAGTGTTTCTTTCTCATGACAACTACAATGTTGCTTTGAGTCCATAAATCTTTGGACGTTGGGTGTCCTGTGCAATAATTACCTTGACATTAGGTACATGTCAGACATCTATTATCTGGCATTGCAGTGTTAATGCAATTTCCATAGTGGACGACGACTCAATTGCATTAGCACAAGCAATATTATTTGTGTGATTAATTAACATCCTTGAAGGATGTGAATCCCAAACAACTCCTAAAACTTTTCGAACAACCGTGTGTTAAAAAAAAATACATTTTTCTATATTTTAAAAAATAAGAAATTGTATGGTTTGAACTTTTTTTTTTTTTTTCAAATATCGCACCAACTACAACAGAAGAAATCCATTTTCCTTATCCAAAGCAAGGGAAACAATAGGAAGATTGACATTAGGTGGAAACAACTATGGAATACACCACTACATTAAGGTCTCGTCTAAAGAATGAAATAAAATGATTAGATGAAGGTGGTAGTAAAAGGTGATTTTCAGAAACCAAATCATTACTTGAACACGCAAAACTTCTTGCAGAAGGTGGTAGTATAAAGTAATCCTCAAAAAGTGTTGCAAAGTCCATAATCCAGAATTCCTTCCCATTAAATTTTTCCAGTTACATGTCGATGCATGGATTAGAAAGTTATGAGAGCGTCATTCCCTGGTTATATACCCACCTTCATGTAGGAGGGGAATATTTGTGTAAATAGGGGCAAGCCCATCGACCTAGATGCAATCATATACATAGGAATAGTAAAAAAAAATGTGCAGTAGCGATAGAAAGTTGATTGTATGTGGAATCTGTAACTACATCCAGAGGACAATGAACAAACTTTAACAAAGAATATGGCTTTCTGTCAAGTCTGTTACCACACCTAGAAGTAGCTCAACAAACTTTGAAATATAAACTTCTGTAATTTTAGGATGTCGTTTTAACCACCCATACAGTTTCTCATACTCACTCGCGATGATCCAAATTTATAATTTCCTTCTAAGTATATTCGCGAATGGAGTAATATTTCACGTCATTTTCGAATATTACAGACCATTTTGCAAGCCATGGTAAGTGCGCCTCCTCTGACGGAAGACAAATAATTGCGTGCTCTGCAGAATTTGATACACTTGCCAAATTTGTGTTGTTGGAAGAAACTGTATACTTCAACGAAGGAGCATTTTGCAGGTGACCTGAAAATCCCTTCCAACTCCCAGTAAGAAAACAAAGAAGATCAAAAAACAAATCTCTAAGCAGGCCTTTCAACCAACCAAAGCATCGGATACAGAGAGAACACCAATCATAAGATACTTGTTTTTTTTTTCCCGTCTGAGTTTCTATTGCCTAACATAGTTCTTTTTTGTCTCAAATATCACGTCACATAAAACCATTCTCTCCACTTTCAATTGGGCCTCAATGGCATCTCTAAGTTGTCTTGCATGACCATGACCAGGAACATTACAACGAAGGCACCCTAAAGCCCAACTCTTTGATGATAGAGAGAAATGGGAATAAGTATTTAAAATCAACGCTGGAGGATACAATATAATATTTTGTAGATTTTGGTTTACTTCGTATTAATGGAAGATTCCCTCAATATTTTCTCTTATCAATGCCAATATTTTCGAATATGTGCACTGAATAGTGACTAATAGCACGTATTAACATTCCTATATCGAAGCAAATTCTTAAATATGACAACCTGTAACATATGCACAATATTAAAGAGAGACATGACTTCAAGACCTCTGTGGATGACACATTCATGGATGGTAGCATGGTAGTACAATATTGCACTATTACTATGATGATGCCTTTAAAAAACTAAAATAGACAACACTTTTTTGCAAATTCAAAATGTGCGCAATTTTTTTTATTAGATCCCATAATATTTGCATGTCTATGCATTTTAATGGGAGATGTCCTCGATCTTTCCTCTTATTAAAGCCAATATTTTCGAACTTGTCTGGTCGATTGTGACTTTTAAAAGCATAATTAATGTGCATTGGGAAGCGTGGAAGGTGGCGGGGATGGAGGGGAGCGAAAAAATGATTTTAAACTTTTCTGAACCCAAGAATGCGTGAACCCGTGAAACTTTGAAGACTCGACAAAGTATGGAAAGGAAGGTCGGATAGACGGAGCCATCGTAGGTAGAGGCAGGGTTGTGAGTTAGAGGAGTTCGAGGTCGAATTGTGGAGCACAAAAGTTTTGGGTGCAAGGTGTATACCCCGAACACGGGTTACCATAGTTCGATAACACCTATCTGTGAACCCGTGTTCATAAAATTGGATAAATATGCAAACGAACAATGGTTGATCGGACTCGTGATGTGAAGATATAGATGGAGATGATGATTTGTCAATTTTCCACACCGGGAACCCACAAGCACAGAAGCATGACAAAGTATAGAACCAGAAACACCTAATAGAGGGGAAGAACAAAAGGGAAAAACTGGCAAGTTTAGAAGAAATTGGATAATTATGCAAACAAACGACGACCAACCAGACTCATGATGTGAAGATATAGATGGAGATGAATATTTGTGAATTGGACACCCCGAGAACCTGCGACCACAGAAACGTGGAAAATTATAGAACCAAAAACACATAATAGAGGGGAAGAACAAAAGGAAAAAACGAGAAAGTTTACAAGAGGAAAAAAGAAAGGGAGAGAAGAACTTTATCGCTCTCACAACAACACTTACTCTCATAACTATGAAGCTATAGAAAGACATTAACCATGGGAAAAACATCGCAAGCTATGAAATATTGTTGGAGCCTGACAAACTTTGGTTCAAGCCATAAGAGATGTAATTTACATCCACTACAAAATTTTTCATATTATTTTATCTTAATAGTATTTTCTGGGGATCCAATTGTAAAATCATGTAACAACAGACCCAACTGGATATGAAACGCCCGAACATTGCAAAGTTTAAGAAAACAAGAGCAAGCAACAAATAACAACCCAGTTAAGAAGCACCAAACGGCCCAACTATAGCTACAGGACCCGAACCCTACAAAGTTGAATCAAACAACAATAAACAACATCCAACGAACAAAGAAGCAAGCTCCAACCAACCGACTAGGAATGCCGATGAAGAACAATATTGGCCAAATTCACTCCACACAAGATTGTATCAAAAACTTCGGAGGAAAATGTATTGTAACACATCTATTAACCAAATATTTTAGGTTGTGAGACCTATCAAGTAAAATTCAAAGCTAGAAGGACCGTCTAAAGGCCTGTCATTGTGCAAGCAATTAAGAAAGGTGCGGTTTTCACGGTTGGTATTTTTCAATACTAGAAGCGATCAAAATCCTCTTGCAGTCCATCTTTGTATGTGATTACTACGACCAGAGAAGCAGGACTGTAATTTTGTCTTTGGCTCATTCCTATTTGCCAATGTTCTACCCAAAACCTACCTCCATCATAGCTACAATGGCACATAGGAAAAGGGAATCGTATTTTCTCCTCACATACAAAGATGTTCTGCAAGAGGATTTCGACTCAGGCATCATTGACAATCAAATTTCCCACCTGCAAATTGCAGATAGCAAGCGAAACTAATCACGACACCCAAACCCACCCGTCAAAGGGGAATGATAGAAGGCCAATGTTCCACACATAACCCACCTCTATCATAGCCATAGTGACACATAGGAAAAGGTGATCATATTTTCTCCTCACATACCAAGATGTTCTGTAAGAGGATTTCGACCCAGGCATCCCCAATAGTCAAATTTCCCACCTGCAAACTGCAGATAGCAAGAAAATCTAATCATGACCCAAACCCGTCCGTCAATGGAGAATGACAGAAGGCCAATGTTCGACACAAAACTTACCCCCATCACAACCATAGTGACGCATCACAAAAGGAAATCGTATTTTCTCCTCACATACAAAGATGTTTTACTAGAGGATTTCGACTTAGGCATCCCCAATAGTCAAATTTCCCACTTGCAAACTGAAAATAGCAAGCGAAAATAAACATGGCACCTAAACTCGCCCATCAATGGGTAACGACAAAAGGGAAATTTTAATCGCGGTTGCAGAACCCCAAGTGTGCAAACTGCAACAAGACCAACAGGAAAACGAGAACAACAACAATAGACAAATAAGAAATCAGTGGGCATGCAAGAAGCTAGCATGAACCAATGAACCAACAATGTTGCTGAAGAACAATATTGCCCACATTGACTGTAGAGAACATTGCATATAAAAAAAAACCGGAAGAAAATGTATTGTAACAGGCCTGTTAAGTAAACATTTAAGGCTGTGAAGGCTGTTAGGTAAACATTTAAGAATGTGAAGGCTATTAGGTAAACATTTAAGCCTGTCAGAACTGTTATGTAAACATTTAAGAAAGAATGCAGTGTGGCAGGTCTCTTACGTACGAAAAAACATTTATTATATTATTTTTTAACAATAATAATAAAAAAATAATAACAATAGTTTGAACAATAGAAGGCTATGTAAAAAAAAATGTATTCAAAGGACAAACTAATATGAAGTCGACTTATAAAAAACTGACTATCTATCTTCAAAACTTTGGATATCCAAATATTTCAAGAAAAAAATAACAACTCAGAAAGACCGTATATGATAAAAAAACTTTGGATATGCTAACATATCAAACATTGGGAATAGTGAAGCTGGCAATAAGACCTCCAATTTGTTATCCAATCAGATCATGACAGATATGGTATTTTTTATTATATAAAAATCAATGTTTTTAGTTCCCTAGCTCTAATAATAGATATTATACAAATATTTTTAATCAAAGGACAAACTAATATGAAGTCAAAAAATTATCGATTACTATAGTCCCTCTACACCTTTAACAGGAACTAATAAATCAATCACATAAAAATACTAACCACGTATTTCATAAAAAACCATATACTTTTAAAATTATTTATAATATATGCATAAATAATATATAGTATTCATTGAACCTTCAACAAAGTATAATCTCTTTTACTTTGTCACTACGGGAAGAAACCTATCAATATTCATATTATTTTTTCATATCTAAATGACATGGACATTCAACCAATTATAATAGTTTTTATATCATTACGTTGAATAGTATACCTATTATTCTTTTATCTTTAAGTGACATGAATTTTTCAATCAATTATTATTATTTTTAATTTTAAATGACATGGATTTTTTTAATTAATTATTATTCTTTTATTTTTAAATGACATAAATTTTTTCAACTAATTATATGAGTTGTCTAATAATTTGATTTAGACAAGAATCAAATTATTAAACAACACTCAACCAATACTTAATGATATCTTTTATATCATTACTTTGTGAAAGAATGAAAAATTAATGATATCTTTTATATCATTACTTTGTGAAAGAATGAATAGTATACCTATTATTCTTTTATATTTAAATGACGTGGACTTTTTCAACCAATTATATGAGTTGTCTAATAATTTGATTTAGACATTAATCTATGAACTTGTATTTCACTTGCAAACATTGATACTTTCTTAGTATATATAGAGCATATGTTTTTATCTAACAAATTGATAATTGTGTTTTTTTAGTAGATATTCTAGGTTTTAACAAACCCCATGATACTTTCTTAGAACATATGTTTTTATCAAACAAATTGATAATTGTGTTCTTTAGTAGATAATCTAGGTTTTAACAAACCCCACGAGAGAGAGCCATGGACTCTCCCCACGAGAGAGAGCCATGGACTCTCATTGTAAATTGAATGTTTTAGTTTTAAATTGTCATTCAACATTATCAAATATCTCATCTTCTTCATAATGATATGATAAAATAAATTTTTAATATAATAATTAAAATTGATTATAGCTTTCAAAGTGAGGTCATAAAAAAATGGTTTGTTCATTATTATTCTTATACCTCCTTGAAGCCAACTTTTATACTAAAAAATATTTTTGGGCATACAATTCATTATAAACTATGTGCCTAACCATTTATGTCTTGTAATTGGTATGGTGTAAGTATTGCTTTATAACCATGACTGATACATATAATGTTGAGAACACAATGAAAAACAAATTTAACATGAAAAATTGACACAAAGATACATGGAAAACCAATTTCTGTTATTCAAATATTAGTGAAACATTACACAAATACAATAATTATTATAGCGGTAGTTATATCTAAGAAGAGATGTGTCTACTATGCTATTTCACAAAAATCTCATAATAAAATGAAGAAACTACATTATATAATAATGCCAAATATGTAAACAATTCATTATCCTACTTTTTCATACTCTTCAATTAACTCCATATAAAAAACTCAAAAAAATTGGTTAATAAGTTATTTAGTTAGAAGTGATTTGGAAATTCTAAAAAATTCACCATCTATTTTTTCCATACTTTATAGTTAACTCCATATAAAAAACTAAAAAAAAATGGTTAATAAGTTATTTAGTTAGAAGAGATTTGGAGATTCGCACTTTAAATATGTAAAAATTTCACCATCTCTTTTTTCATCTCTTTTTTCCATACTCTTTAGTTAGTTCCATATAAAAAACTAAAAAAAAATGGTTAATAAGTTATTTAGTTAGAAAAGATTTGGGGATTCACACTTTAAGTATGTAAAAAATTCATTATATCATATTTCCATACTTTTCAATTAACTTCATATAAAAAACTCAAAAAAATTGGTTGATAAGTTATTTAGTTAGAAAATATTTAGAGATTCACACCTTCAATATATAAAAATTTCACCATCTTTTTTTTTTATACTTTTCAGTTAACTCCATATAAAATATTCAAAAAAATGGGTCAATAAGTTATTTAGTTAGAAGGGATTTGGGGATTCACACTTCGAATATGTAAGATTTTCATGATCTCATTTGTCCATACTATTCAATTAACTTCATATAAAAAAACTCAAAAAAAATGGTTAATAAGTTATTTAGCTAGAAGGGATTTGGGGATTCACACTTAAATACATAAAATATCCATTATCTTATTTTTCCATACTCTTCAATTAACTCCATATAAAAAAACTCAAAAAAAAGTTTATTTTTCCATACTTTTCAATTAACTCCATATAAAAAAAAACTCAAAAAAATAGTTAATAAGTTATTTAGTTGGAATAGATGTGGGGATTCACACTTTAAATATGTAAAAAATTCATTATCTCATTTTTCCATACTCTTTAATTAACTCCATATAAAAAATTCAAAAAAAGTGGTTAATAAGTTATTTAGTTAGAAAGGATTTGGAGATTCACACTTTAAATATGTAAAAAATTCATCATCTCCTTTTTCCATACTCTTCAATTCACTCCATATAAAAAAACTCCAAAAAAATGGTTAATAAGTTATTTAGTTAGAAGGGATTTGGGGATTCTTAAATATGTAAAAATTGCATTATCTCATTTTTTTTCATACTCTTTAATTAACTCTATATAAAAAACTCAAAAAAATTGGTTAATAAGTTATTAAATTAGAAGGGATTTGGAGATTCACACTTTAAATATGTAAAAATTTCACCATCTAGTTTTTCCATACTCCATCTAAAAAACTCAAAAAAATTGGTTAATAAGTTATTTAGTTAAAAGGGATTTGGGGATTCACACTTTAAATATGTAAGAATTTCATTATCTCATTTGTCCATACTCTTCAATTAACTCCATATAAAAAACTCAAAAAATTAGTTAATAAGTTATTTAGTTGGAAGAGATTTGGGGATTCACACTTTAAATATGTAAAAAATCCATTATCTTATTTTTCCATACTCTTCAATTAACTCCATATAAAAATCTCAAAACAATTGGTTAATAAGTTATTTAGTTAGAAAGGATTTGGAGATTCACACTTTAAATATGTAAAAATTTCACCATCTCGTTTTTCCTTACTCTTCAATTAAATCCATATAAAAAAACTAAAAAAAAATTGGTTAATAAGTTATTTAGTTAAAACAGATTTGGGGATTCACGCTTAAATATGTAAAAATTGCATTATGTCATTTTTCCATACTCTTCAATTAACATTATATACAAAACTAAAAAAAATTGGTTAATAATATTAAATTAGAAGGGATTTGGAGATTCACACTTAAATATGTAAAAATTTCACCATCTTGCTTTTCCATACTCCATATAAAAAACTCAAAAAAATTGGTTAATGAGTTATTATACTGCCTCCGGCAGTATATAGCGATGGATCGCCTTTGACCATCTATTAATTTACGTTGACTTAAAAAATATTTCTTAAAAAGCTAAAGTTAAACATAAGAAACATAATTTTTTTATTTTTCGATATATAAAATTTTGTACTTTTCTAACTTTTCATTGGTTAATAAGTTTAAGGTGTTATTGGAACCTTCACGTGGTTCGAGATTTCAAATTAATTGACCAAGTACGCGTAAGGCAACCACACAGGACAACATATCGGTCCGTATCCATCGCTGGCTGGAAAGGCTCGGCTTCAGAACCGTACGTGAAGCTACCGCCTCATACGACTCCTCCCAGGATCGAAGATATTGCCTCGGTTCGAAGAAGCGATTAGACGCTTCACATTATTTGCAATTGCAAGCGGATACGAATAGACAACCCGCGTTATATCTGAAAAATCAACAGCTAAACTAATATTCAGAGAAATAGGGGAAAGGGTACCTGCTGATATAGGGCTTCTAGCATGTCCTTCGTAGCTGTCTCCACAGGCCCCACAAATAAACAAGACGGGCCCTCCCGCACGCCATACTCTGAAGAAGAAGATGCCGATGCTACTGCTGTTTTATTGCTGCTATTGATGCTACTGCTGTTTTATTGATGCTAGGGCATGCTCAATAATGTCAGCCCGATATCCCTCACCCCTATCTACATGGATGGGAAGAACCCTCTTCAATGTTCTCTATCTAGATTCGGTAAACCTCTTCAAAGAGTCAATAAGGCCTCACAAGAAAAACCTTCCTTGGGAGCATAAATTCTATCAGTCGTGGCATGAACTCTGTAAATACCTATTCTACTGTGAGACCAACTAAATCAATTGTCAGTCGGATAGCATCCATGGTCCTTCGCGCACGCCAGATTGCATCGAAGAGGAACCAATGTTGTTCCACGTACTCGTCGCCTTGGCTGTGAAATAGTGGAAGTTACTTATTGGGTGGGGGGCGTCGTACCTTGGGATAGCACCCTCCGGGTTGCGCGCTACACATAAGCAAACCTTCGCTAGGAAAGAGCTCACCAGCAACAGTGGGAGAGGCACCAATAGCAGTTCGAAAGTAAAATCTTGTTGTTCCATCATCCCATGGTGTTCAAAGAAGTGATGTTCCGCCGTACCTTCTTGTTCTCAGATCATTTTTTTCGGCATCAGTTCCATATGAAAAGTCCCGGCGTAGCTGATTAAAGTCCAATGCTGGTTGGAGAGCCATAACCTGTTCCAGTTGGTCTTCCCAGGTGAGTGGACTAGGTAAAGCGGACTGTTAATCTGGAGAATGCCTTTCTTGTAAGATGGATCAGTTTATGAGCTTTATTATATACGTAATTATACAAGTGGCTCATGGCTGGTCCATATGGTACAGGTAATTTACACGTACTTTCTATGCAAACGCCAAATAGACAGTGTTAGAGGACAGATGCCCTGCGTCAATGATACTTTCTTGGTGTTCGTAGACCCGTGGCTGCATGTGGCGGCATTATTTTATCTTGAATCTTGCACATATTATATTAAAATATTTGTTGAATTCGACAACCGCCATCCCTCCGCCCGCACGCTGTTACTAGTTGGTTGCCGACAGAAATAGATACTTGGTTCGCCAGTGTGCATAAATATATATATGTAGGTAACGTCGGTGTTACTGTATTTCTCCGAATCTGCTCTTTTATAGCCCTTGGCCGTGTCACCATTTCATAGATAGATTATAAGCCACATCTTATGCCATCGTGGCCTCATAGAAGGTACATCGCAAACTTCATCTAGTTATTATAACTATTATAGTACTGCCAAGTCATAACAATTTAGTCTTGACTGAATATACGTGTTTGTGTGAATAACTCATCCCTCAAATAATAAATAAAATCTTAGGAGGCAGTATTATGGAGCTTTGCTGCTCTTGTTTAGTTAGAAGGGATTTGGAGATTCACACTTTAAATATGTAAGACTTTCATTATCTCATTTGTCCATACTCTTCAATTAACTCCATATAAAAAAACTCAAAAAAATAGTTAATAAGTTATTTAATTGGAAGAGATTTGGGAATTCACACTTTAAAGATGTAAAAAATTCATTATCTCATTTTCCCATATTCTTCAATTAATTTCATATAAAAATCTCAAAAAAATTGGTTAATAAGTTATTTAGTTAAAAATGAATTGGAGATTCACACTTTAAATATGTAAAAATTTCACCATCTAGTTTTTTCACACTCTTCAATTAACTCCATATATAAAAACTCAAAAAAATTGGTTAATAAGTTATTTAGTTATAAGGGATTTGGGGATTCATACTTAAATATTTAAAAATTGCATTATCTCATTTTTCCATGCTTTTTAATTAACTCTATGTAAAAAATTCAAAAAATTGGTTAATAAGTTATTAAATTAGAAGGGATTTGGAGATTCACACTTTAAATATGTAAAAATTTCACCGTATCATTTTTCCATACTCCATATAAAAAACTCAAAAAAATTGGTTAATAAGTTATTTAGTTAGAAGGGATTTGAGGATTCACACTTTAAATAGGTAAGAATTTCATTATCTCATTTGTCCATACTCTTCAATTAACTCCATATCTCATTTGTCAGGTGGGCCTCTTTGATAAGATGGATACCCTGGGAGGCGCAATGAGTTCTTTACTGCACCTTTCACCAACTCAAGTTACGAAATAAGATCCACATGTGACGACTCTTTCTTCTATTATAGGTTTAATTACTACACAGCCCGAAATCCCTCTCACTTTACCTGTAAATTTCTCCTCCGCTCCGCTAAGAAAAACTCCGTTGGTAGATGGGTTTCAAGCCTATCACGATAGACAATCAGCGGTTAAGGGTGGGGGATCTCCGGGATACTTGCGGTCTGCACACTTTACGCCACCCGCGACTAGTGTTAGGAGAAAAGTTTGGAAGGCTAATCAGAAGGCTCATAAAATGGTATTGGGGGCGGATGTCGGTTTAGAGGAAACCTGCAGGTTAGCCATGTGTGGATTGGTAGGAAGATTTTCCTATTCCTTCCTACAAAAGGAGCCTATTCAGACTTGGTTTGAGTCTAACTAGCTACCTCTGTTCGACTATCTACTTGAGATCCTGTATTTGACTAAGGGGTGGTTGGGCTTCGTCTGCAGAATGCCAGATGATGCGTCTTTATTACTGAGTAAGTTTTGGGTCCTAGGCGGGAGAAACCTTATGCTAAAAATATGGTGGGTGGATTTTAACCATTTAACCAAACACTTTCAGTATCGTCACATTTGGGTTTTACTGTCAGGATTACCCCTGTACCTTTGGAACAAAGGAGCGTTTCGAGCGATTGGTGAAGCTTTGGGAAAGTTCATTATGATTGATTCACAACATCTAGAAAACTCTTGCAGGAAAGTTGGTAAGGTTTTGGTCGAGATAGATTTTCATGGTGGGCTTCCTAAGGTATTAAACATTGAGTGGAGAGGTCGCCACCTTTCACAAAGTTTAGACTACCTTGGCTTACCTTTTCACTGCAATAGGTATCGGTGCACTGGACATTTGAGGTGTGACTACATTGGGAAAGGAGCAGATGAGTCTTCAGAGGATACCTGTCTTCAGAAAGATCCTCTTGAATATGTGATAGAGGTGGACTCTTTTGGCAACGAGGAGATTCACTATGATACAGGTTTTATTAGCCAACTGGAGACTCAACCTACTCTCTCGGGTAAGTTAAAAAAATTATGTCCTTCTCCGTTTTCCACTTTATCACTTTGGGAGAGGGATGCACTTTAAAAATCCGATTGGCTACTATCTTCTACTTCTACTACTAAAGGAACCTGGGAGGGAGACCCTTTGACTTGTGAACTGGCACCTGTGGCTATCGGGAGCCCAAGAGAATGAACTACGCCTCCTTCCTTAGCTACAAGGGAGATAGGGCTACCTGAACTTACCTTACATGTGTCCAATACTTCACGAGCCTCTCTAACTACCTTACCTCTTCATAACCCTAGGCCACAGGATACATTGGGGAGTCCTAATATTGATTCTGGTTTACCTGGTCCATCGATACACAACCCTCACAGGATATCTTATCCTCTTGTAACGCTCGGTCATTGGTTCCTTCTCGGCCACCCTCTCATCCAGAACTGACTGGATATTTTATTGAACTTGGTTATAGAGAACTGGAGGAGGCATATTCTACTCTTCGAGAGGTACTAGATTCACTAATCCCTTACATCAGGGACCAAAACTCGTCTATTAAGATACCTACTTTCTTGGGTAAGGCTCTCTATGAGCCATCAAACAACCTGGGGGAAACGTCCTCTCGGGTTCCTTTCGATGTGAACAAAAAGGAATTCTCCTGGTCTAGAGGTTTGGGAATTGAACATTCCCCCATAAAGACACACAACTCTCATAAAAAATTGGCGGATTTCGCCATATCCGGTGATACTAATCCTTCCTCAACTGAAATTGGGCCACTTAGAGCATTGAAAGCCTTGGCACGCTCAAAATAATGTTATTAATATCATTGAACATAAGAGGGATTGAAGGCTCCCTCGAGAAAGCCTCTTTCCAATGACTTATGTATCAAACCCGTCCTGAAATTATTTTTTTACAGGAAACATTGGTAAATGCTCAGAAAGATTGAGAGTTCATACAAGGTTTTTGTCTGTCTTGGGTTTCATGTGTGGTAAAATCCTTGGGTACTTCGGGAGGATTGATTACCTCTTGGGATCCTAGTATATTTAATCTGGTACCTTTCCTTATTATCAGTGGTATTTTGTTAACAAGCAGGTGTAACAAAACACAAAAGGATTTGGCTCTGCGCAACGTCTATGGTCCATGCACAGATAGGAAACTTTTATGGAGTTCAGTTAAAGATAGTGGTATTTTGGACATAAGAAACTTAATAATTGTTGGCGATTTAAATATTTTCCTTTCCCGGCTGAGGTTTGGGGGGGAACAACAAGGTCAATATCTTTTGACGATTATTATAGAGATATTTTTATTTCAAAAAGGTTGATTGATATACTGTCGACAAAACTGGTGCCCAATTGGCGAAATGGATGAGCAGGAATTGATGCAGTGGCTATGAGACTGGACATGTGTATTCTTTCTGAAGAGTTTTTATCAACTATCGTCCTGTATAGGTCTTAGGTATAATTTCCATATATCTCGGATCATGCGCCAATCCTATTACAACTGGAAATTTCGCCTCTGTATAAGGCCTTCCCTTTCAAACTCAACACATAATGGCTAAAAGATGCTGACTTTGTGACACTTGTACATAAGATTTGGCAAGATCCTATTTTCCTATCGGAGGGGGGCAGACTGCTAATATTGTTCTGGAAGCTAAAAGTACTAAAAACTCAAAAAACATTATGGTATAAAGAAAAAGTGGATAGAGACAAAGGTAAATTATTGAAGCTGGAAGCAGATATAAAGGCGACTATTTTGAAATTGGCCGGAGATCCAAATAATATAGCAGATCATAAATCTCTTAGGCTTCTGGAATCTGAAAGAAATTTGGTATTATCTGGGATTGAAGAACAATGGCGGCTTCATAGTAGGGATACTTAGTTAGAAAGCGGGGATAATAATATGATTTGTTTTCATAACTATGCTATTCATAGCAGGAATCAGAAGCACATTTGGGAAATTACTGGTTTAAATGGTGAAAAAATCAAAGATCAGGTTCTCATAAATCAGGAAGCAGTACATTACTTCAAAAATTTCTATGTGGCTCTGATTGTCCAAAACACGGCCAATCAATGCAAGATTATTGATATCCTCCCTTAGATGCTAAGTATTGAGGAATCATAGGTGTTATTTAACCCACTCACTATGGAGGAAATAAAGGTTCTTCTTCTTCTTTTTAGAAAGGAAAAGAGTCCAAGCGCGGATGGTTGGACTGCAGAGTTTTTTACCTTCTTTTTTGATCTTATTGGTGAATAACTTCCGGCGACGGTGGAAGAATCGAGAAGACGAGGATCTGTCTCGGGCTGCATAAATTCAACTTTCCTTACGCTAATTCCAAAGACAAATAACCCTTCATCCTTTGAAGACTTTCGCCTTCTATATTTATGTAACCTTTGTTACAAATTAATATAAAAAATCATTGCAAATCACATTAAGCCGATTTTATCAAGATCTCTTTCTGCAGAACAACTGGGATTTCTATAGGGTAGGAGGATCCAAGATGCTAAAGGAACAACGCATGAGAGAATACACAACATAAAGAAGAAAAAGATTAAATCCCTCATCTTAAAATTGGACTTAAGAAAGGCTTATGATTGTATTGATTGGGAGCACTTAAGATTGACTTTAATCAAAGTGGGATTTGTGTTACAGATGACATAGTGGATTATGGGATGCATTACATCCTCATCCTTCGCAGTTCTTATCAATGGCGAGGCAACATAATTCTTCAGGAGAGGTAGGGTATTGCGCCAAGGGTGCCCTTTATCACTCTTACTCTTTATTTTAGTTATGGAAGGCCTCAATATCTTATTAAAAAATAGGTTTGATGAAGTTGCACTATCTGGTATTAAAGATTCAAGATTGATGAAAATTCTCCAATTATTGTTTGTGGACGATGTTTTAATTATGTCAAAGGAAAATCTTCAAGAATGGCAGGATATAGTCATTATTATCAACTTATTTTGTAAATCTTCGGGTCTTTTGATAAACTCATCAAAGAAAACGGTCCATTTTGAAGGTATCTCAGATATCAAACTGTTACATTTCAAGGATATTATGCCATATAATTTCAGTGACCTTTCCATTGGCTTCCATTATCTGGGTTATTACTTGAAGACTGGAGCTCACAAGGTAGTAAATTGGGAATGGTTAGTGATCAATATCTTGAAGAAGATTAACTCGTGGTGTTATAGATGGCTCTCATTGGGAGGTAGATTTATCCTAATCAAATCAGTTTTGGAAGGGAAACCAGTATACTAGATGTCCATGGAGGCAATACCATGATCAATACTTTGCAGGATCAGGAAGATGATGTTCCATTTCCTCTGGAATGGTCATAATGGCTCCCAACACTACCACCTCTGTAGATGGGATATCTTGTCTAGACCAAAGAATTTTGGTGGATGGGGGCTGCATAATCTTAGTCTTTTCAATTTGGATTTAAATGCAAATACATTGTGGAGAGTGCTAACTCAGAAAGGTATCTGGAATAGAGTTATAATGGACAAGTATTTACCAAATTGTACTGTCATCAATTGGTTCTGTTTGGAAAATCATATAAATCATACAACGTCTAGAATGTGGTGTAATCGGATTCATTCTGCTCATGTTTTAACTCACTGATTTAGCTGGTGCCTTAGTACCGGTAAACTCATATCGATTGGTAGAGATAGGATTCCAGGCTTAGGTGAAAAGGCCTTTCTCTCGGAGGATCTTATCTCTCGTTTGACCCAACAGAGGATAGTGGTATTAGCACAAAAATCAAAATTTCGTGCGTCTACCTCCCCGACAGATCAATGGTTAAACAACGTAGATTTGAGACTATTTGGTACTATTTCTATAGAATGGGACGAATTTATTAAAGAACTTCAAGGTTTCGGGGATGCACTTTCTGATCATAGGGATACACTTCTGTGGACGGGGGGTGATGCTTCCAGGAATATTAGTGTGAAAAATATATATGCCGCGCTCATATCTACCTAGGATTATCAGAAGGGGTGGGGATGGAAGGTGAGTTTTTGGAAATGAAAACTTCAATTAAAAATAAAATTATTCCTTTGGCTGGCATCTACAAATAGGATATTGACTTGGGACATCCTCCAAAAGAAGGGTCGGGAAGGCCCAGGTATGTGCATTTTATGCCAATTTGGCAATGAAGACATAAAACACTTATTTCTCGACTGTATTTTTACACAAAAGGTCTGGTCCAGATTATCATTTCTATTAAAATTTATGAAAACGTGGACGAGATCCACGCTGTCAGACTGTATAGAGGAGTGGATGCAGGATAAAACAATGTAAAAAAAGATGGCGTCCTATGTTGGGTATGTGTTATATTCTTTGCATGTGTGTGTGTGGGTGCGTCAGATTCGACTACTATGTCTGACGATCCCTATAGTAGTGTACCTTGTGTCATGTGTGTCGAGCGCTTCTTAGGGGGGGGCAGGTATGCCCCCCCTTGGTTACGCGCAACGCTCCAATTTTTTTTTTTGGGCGGTTTTTGTTATTTTTAGCGGATTTTGCTATTTTTAGCAGTTTTCTAAATTAATCTTGGATTAAGGGATTAGGGTTTTGGTATCTACGGAATACCTAAAAACATTGTATTTATTGTATGGTGAATGGTGAAATTTGATATAATGAATATAATAAAGGTTTTCCCCAGTTGAGGGTTTCCGGTATAAATCTCTATGTACTATGTGTATGATCCATTTGTTAAATTCTATTTTGCTTAAGAATCTATATGCATTGCTTTACTTCACAGGTTTAAAACTTATATGTGGTATCAGAGCTCATTTTTGGCTTCAGAGGGACTCCTTTGTTGTTGAGGGTTTGGCTCGGTCTTGATAGATCAAGTTTATCTTGGGTCTGTGATAAACCTGGGTTTAGTGGGAGATTTTGTAGTGGTTATTCGAGTGTAGAAAGAGGAATGGCGAGCTCTTCTAGAATCGAGATAGAGAAGTTCAACGGTAAAAAAATTGAGCTATGGAAGCTAAAGATGGAGGACCTTCTTGTAGACAAAGAACAATGGATCGTTGTGGATCCTGGTACACAACCTACTGGTACACATCCTACTGGCACACAGACGACTGGTACACAACCTACTAGTACACAAACTACTAGTACACCACCTACTGGTATGTCAAAGGAAGATTGGGAGAAGTTGGACATAAGAGAAAGGAGTACTATTCGACTCTGCCTAGTAGATTCGGTGGTGTTGAATGTCTCGGAAGAATCTACAACCAAGAAACTATGGAATAAGTTAGGGAATTTGTATCAATCAAAGTCCCTGGTAAACAAGTTGTTTCTTCAAAAGAAGTTGTATCATCTTAGGATGGAAGATGGAGATTCTGTGACAGAATATCTAAATGCCTTTAATACTCTGGTAAGTCAACTTGTCTCTGTTAATATTACGATTGCAGAAGAACATAAGTGTGTTACTTTGTTATGTTATTTTCCAGACTCTTGGGATAATCTGGTTGTAGCAATTGGTAGTACCACTCAATCTACATTGAAGTATGAGGATGTAGTTTCATCCTTGTTATCTAAAGAGATGAGGCAGAAAAGCATGGATGGACATAGAACAGATGCTTTATTTGTATGATGTTGTACCCAAGACAAGAATCCTGGTAAGTCTTTGGGGGGGAGATCTAAATGTACAGGTAGATCTAAGTCTCCAGGAGTTGGAAGTGTGGTAAAACAGGGCATTATAAGAAAGATTGCAAGTCTAAAAAGGTTGATAAACCAAAGGGGCTTGATAGTACCTCTTCCATAGAGGCGAAAACCTCCATTGAAGAAGGAAGTGATGTTTACTTGGCATCTATAGGTACACATGCAGATTGTGATGTATGGTTGATCGACTCAGGTGCATCATACCATATGACTCCTCATAGGCAGTGGTTCTTTGAATATGAAAAATATGATGGTGGTGATGTATTCCTAGGAGATGACTCAACAACCAAAATCATGGGACGTGGAAGGGTTAAGTTGTTGCTAAAATATGGAAGGAGTATAACTCTCCCTGGGGTTCTACACATTCCAAAACTAGCCAGGATCCTAATATCTGTAAGCAAGTTGGATGATGCAGGAGTGGATACTGTATTTGGAAAGGGAACTTGCAAGATGGTATGAGGAGCAATGGTGTTGATGAAGGGAGTTTGGCGTGGAACTCTGTACAAGTTATTGGGAATAAATTATACTAATGGGTGTAATAGTTCTGTTGTCACTGAGCAGAGAAATGAAGGAGACAATACCAATACTGTCCCAGAAAAGAAGACCATATTGTGGCATCAAAGATTGGGGCATATTGGAGAAAAGGGCCTTCGAACACTACACGGTAAAGGTATGGTTGAAGGTATGTCTAATTGCACTCTGGATTATGATTTTTGTGAACATTGCATATATGGTAAACATAATCGAGTAAGATTCCCATCTGGTGCTACAAGAGAAAATGGGATCTTAGAGTTGATACACAGTGATGTGTTTGGACCTGTTCTCGTTCCATCTCTAGGTAAATCTGTGTATTATGTTTCATTCATAGATGATTTTTCAAGGAACACATGGATTTATTTTCTTAGAAAGAAATCTGAGGTATTTGATAAATTTAAAGAGTTTAAGGATCTTGTAGAAAATTAGACATAGAAGCGAATAAAGGTATTGAGAACAGATAATGGTGGAGAATTCTGCAGAAATGAACTCGAAGAATTCTGTAAGGAGTGTGGTATAGCAAGGCATAATACTACTCGATACACTCCTCAGTAGAATGGAGTTGTAGAAAGGATGAACATGACATTGATGGAAAAAGCAAGGAGCATGCTCAGCGGTGCCGAGTTAGGATAGGAATTCTGGGCAGAGGCAGTGGGTACAACATGCTACCTGGTCAATCGATCACCTTCATCAACGTTGGATGATAAAACTCCACATGAGGTATGGTCTGGAAAAAAACCCTCTCTTCAACATCTTAGAGTGTTTGGTTATGATGCTTATGTACATGCTCCAAAGGAAAATAGGAAAAAGCTGGATAAAAAGGCTGAAAAGTGTAATTGTATTGGTTATAAAGATGGTGTGAAAGGTTATAAGCTTTGGAACCCAGAAACCAAGAAGACTGTTTACAGTCGAGATGTTGTTTTTAGAGAGGTAAAAGGTGTGCCCAAACAAGAATTCCTACCAATGCAAGACGAACCTGAGAAAATAGATCTTGAGTTGGATGATGCAAAATCTGAATCATCTAAAGAAGAAGAAGAAGAAGAAGAAGAAGAAGAAGAAGAAGAAGAAGAAGAAGAAGAAGAAGCTCATACCCCAGTATTGAGGAGATCAGTGAGAGATAAAAGGCAACCAGAAAGGTATAGTCCACCTGATTTTCATTCCAATTTTGATTTATCTATTACTGATGATGATCCCAGAACTGTCAGGGAAGCAGTGAATTCAGAGGATAGTAAACTCCGGAAGAAGGCCATGGTTGAAGAAATGGATGCCTTGGATAAGAATGAGGCATGTGATATAGTTGAGTTTCCAGCTGGAAGAAAATATGTTGGTAGAAAATGGTTATTTAAGAAGAAGTTTAACGAAGAAGGTAAAGTGGAGAAATACAAAGCTCGATTAGTAGAAAAATTTTATTCCCAGGTAGAGGGAATTAACTTTGGTGATATTTCCTATTGCCAATTTAACATCTATTAGATTTGTTTTATCTATTGCTGCTACTTTTGATCTTGAAGTGGAACAGATGGATGTGAAGACAACATTCCTACATGGGGATCTGGAAGAAGAAATCTACATGAAGCAACCATAAGGCTTTATAGTGAAGGGAAATAAAGATATGGTCTATAAGTTAAAGAAGTCACTATATGGTCTGAAGCAATCACCTAGGATGTGGTACCAAAAGTTTGACACATACATCCTTAGATTGGGATTTGTGAGGAGCATGGTTGATCAGGGGATCAAATTTTGCTCAATTTTCAAAGTGCTCAGAATGCGACGAAAACAGTGCCATTGCGTCCATCTCATCTTCCTGATTTCGGCGGTATATTTACTTTCACAAATGGAGTCCGTATGGA
>ML797514.1:475596-488669 GCA_009831015.1 Picea engelmannii
AAAAGTTCTCCTGGTGTAGAGTAAAAATGGGCATTGTTTCCCTGGATTGTTGACTATATAATCTTGTGGGCCCCTGGATGCAAAGAAAACAACAAGTGGGAGACTGTTGGGTTTGTGTTATATTCTTTGCATGTGTGTGTGTGGGCACGCCAAATTTGACAACTGCATTTGATGATCCCTCTAGTAGTGGTCCTTGTGTCATGTGCGCCGGGCGCTTCCTAGGGGGGTCCCAAGAGGGGCCAGGTATGGCCCCCCTGGTTACGCGCAGTGTTCGACACCGGGCAATATTGGGCGTTTTTTTCTATTTTTAGCGGATTTTACTATTTTTAGTGGATTTCTAAATTAATCCCAGATTAAGGGATTAAGGTTTTGGTATCTACGAAATACCTAAAAACATTTTATATATTGTATGGTGAATGGTGAAATTCGATATAATGAACATAAGAAAGGTTTTCCCCTGTTGAGGGTTTTCGATATAAATCTTTGTGTACTATGTGTATGAGCCATTAATTAAATTCTATTTTGCTTAAGAATCTATATGCATTGCTTTAATTCACAGGTTTAAAACTTACATGCATACACTTGTTGGTATATATGGCTGGAGAGAAACAAAGCCATTTTTGAAGACAAAATACTTTCAGTTTGGGGCTATGGTTATAAAGATCCTTAGTGCACATAACAAAATCATACCTTCTCCAAAATATAAGACCACAAAAAATTGCACAGTCACTCAGTTGGAAGGATACACTATGGCTTGTTTTGATGGAGTGTCCAGTTTAGGGTGCGATATATGTGGTGCTGGGGGTGTAACTAAACAACCATATTCAATAGTCCACAGGTGGTATTTAAACTGCGGGGCAGGTACCAATACAAAGGCATAACTTATGGGTGTGTGGGCAACACTATTTCTTGCAAAGCAGTGGAATATACAAAAGATACAGATATTGGGGGATTCAAAAGTGGTGATAGACTGGTTAAATTGCAAAGGAAAGCTTTAGGCTATTGACATTGAAGGTTAGAATAAAATAACAGAGAACTTGGCTACATATTTTCATGGAATCAAATACCAACACTTCTTCCGGGAATTCAATAAAGAAGTTGATGATCTATCCAAACAAGCGCTCCTGGCTCCAAAAGTAAGACTATCTTACTTCTCTTGGGATATGGGGATGACTGGGCCTGTATCTACCATAAACCTCTTCTAGGTTGTTTGGATTTGGCATGCTATTGTCAGTTGTGATATGACTTTTGATCTATAGGCTATGCCAATTTATTTTTGTATTGAAGAACTATATGTTTTGATACTGTTATGATCCATCAGGGATAGAAAGATAGAAGTGGAAAACCTATATTAGCTTCCTATTTTTGGAGTTGACCTGCTAGTTTGCAGGTGATGGGAAAGATATGATTACTAAAGATGTATTTTTCTATGTAAAACATTATACTCTAAAATAATTGGTGATAATTTTCTATTAGAAAAAAAAAACTCCATATAAAAAAAACTCAAAAAAATTGGTTAATAAGTTATTTAGTTAGAAGGGATTTGGGGATTGTTGGAGGCAGGCCAAAGGCCAAAGGCCAAAGTGGAAAAGAATGGAATTTTTGGGAAAGAAATCATGCACGAGAAAAGTGACAATTGAAAGAGAGAACAACACACACACATGCAAGGGAAAGCAACAGCTGGAAGGAAGAACAACACACACACATGGGAGGAAGACCTAAAGAAGATAGGGTTAGGGTTTTGGTAAGTTATTGTAAATGGCTAAAGATTCTAAAATGTATAAATAGCGATACATAGGTATCATTGGGGGTTGGATTTTGTGTTGTTCGGTTATGATTATTGTAGCTACACATGAGTTGATGCGATATGTAATGTTTTGCTATGAGACCTATTTTGTATAAGTTGTTGAGCTAGAGGGGACAACAGAGGGTAGATCTTGAGGGTTAGATCGCAGTCTATGGACCCTGGTGTGATCTAGTCCGCCTCATATAGACCTCACCTGACTGAGAAGATTTGTAAGCACACGACGTTATTGATGCAGACATAATATAATAAAAGTGCTGAGAGATAAATCTTTGTGGACTTAGCCCTAGGAGGGGGTGAACCATGGTAACATCTGTGTTATGTGATGAATGTTTTCATATCTTATTGCCTGAAGCAATTATTATTATGTTGAATGAATGAGTTATTATATTTCTTGTTTAAGTGCTTTTGCGAAACTGACAGAATAGGCCTATGGATTTACTGCATTAATCGTGAATAACAATATGTTGCATTTACAAGTCATAATAATGGTTCAATATTTAGCTTGATTATCTCCCACTCGATCCTAGGCTGTAAACACCTGAGTATTACAACCACCCATTAAATCTATGTCGAGTGAGACTGTGCAACACATTATGTGTACTTCATTGCCTTCTGGTTTACCAGGAGGGTCGATAATTTTAGAGGCTTTGTTGGAAACCTGAACAGACATGAGCCCTGGGCCAATAAACTCAGACAATATAGGAGAGAAGTAACCAAAAAATGGTTCCATTTCCGTTGGTAGGAACATGAGAGGATTGAGTAGAGAAGATAACTCGAAGATCTGTCGGAAGCAGATTAAGAAAAGGTTAGGGAAGAGACCAATGACCCATTAGGAGGGAATGTTGAGGCCATGAAATCCCACAAAAGAAGAAATCAAAAGTTGGATAAGAACTAAGGATCTAGAGTTTGCACAAAAATACAATAGAAACCCTATACTAACACCTCACAAATATCTTCAGAAATACATGTTTACTGATTTACACGAAGTCTTTTTCTGTGATTTTCTGCATTTATTACAAGAGTGGATACTAAGGTTGAAGGATAACCACACAACGAATCGGATTCGACAACTAGAGTGGACCCCAGTACAGATTGAGCAGCTTCAGCAGACCAACAACAAGTTCACCCGCGCAGTAGACTTTTGGCTTAATAGTATTGTGGTAGGTTTTATCACAGAGTTTGCAATAGACACAACGAAGTCATACAATGCAATGGAGCAAGAGTTTCAACGGGGACCTTGAGGAAGGTACATTCGATCACTCTATACTTCGATTAAGATATTTCTATATAACAAAGGTATAATGACAATGGAATCAGACAGTTAAATTTCCCTGCATGCATGGGGGAAGGGGGTAATCACTGACAGAAAGAGAACACCAAAGAGAACACCACCATTTAGACAACTGAAGTTCATAATTAGTCAAACAACAAGAAGTACATCTATGCAAGGAAAAACAACTGGAGGTGCCAGTTCAGGMAACACTAGTAAGGTATCTACACCATGCAGAGGTAGTAGTTCAACATTCAAAATGGCAGAACACGATCCCATCATCAGGTTACCCGAATTTCGAGGAGAAGCAATAGAAGACCTTGAGAAACATTTGTTCATTTGTGAAAAGATYTGAGAAGCAAAATAGATCACCGATGAAGATACCAAACTTGCACAATTAGCGATTACACTAAGAGACCACACACTAGACTGGTACATGAGTTTAGATGCAAACAATGCCCCTGGGACGACAAGGACACTGGAAGACATTAAGAAGCTAACTGATAAATGAGTTCCAGAAGCTGAGCTCAGAGGATCAGTACATGAATGAGATGATCAAAATAAGAAAGAAATCAGGAGAATCTATATGGGAGATTGATCAGAGAATCAAGCGACTTAAGGGAAAGTTAAAGTATCTCATGACCGAGATGCAACATAGACACTTATTTGTCAATTCACTGTTACCACACTTAAAATACCCTTTGTGACAGCATAAGTCCCAAACGCAGGCAGAAGCTCTGTAGGTAGCCTTACAGCTGGAAGAAAATTAGTATCAACAGACAAACCCATCTATTGAAGAGTTGAAGGAGGACTTGAAGAACTTAACGTTTCAGCTGAACCAGAATAAGAAAAAGGACAAATGAGAAGTCGTTTGGTGTACCACATGTAGGAAGGAAAGACACCATAAGAATGAATGCCCAACATTCACGCAATATATGGCAACATGAATGCCAAATACACTACCAATAGGAGGACTATGGTGTGAAATCTACAAGAAACCGGGTCATGACCCTTATCACTGCACGATGATGCAGAAATACCAGAAAGTCTCGAAGAGCTCATATTGCACCTTTTGCAAGTCATTAGGCCACGATGACAAAGATTGCAAAACTATGGAGTTGATGTGGGAAAGGACATCAGACGCATATAGAGTGCAGGCGAAAATAATGATTGGGCAAGCCGCACCACAGTTTAATCAAGGTCCAACTCCATACAACACTGCGCAACAACCATATAATAACGTGCAACTGTAGTACAACATGACACAACCTTAGTACAATACTGTGCAATATAATCAAATGCCTTCGTATAATGTGCTGAGAGGAGATCGAGCAGACTACAGAGGTGGAGGACCAGCAAGAGGAGGTTTCAGGCGAGGTAGAGGACCAGTGGTGTGTCACAATTGTCAACAACCAGGACATTACGCAAGGGAATGTCCACTTCCACCAACAACCTATATGTATTGTTGCACATCATACCACGATACAGAAGAATGCCCGACACTACTAGTAAAGGTTCAGAAAAAGAGGAACCAAAACAACCAGAATGTTCAACGGATTTTTGCCAAAGCAAGGGATGAAGGGTGAAACATTAATACAGTTACTCATGGAGGAGCTAAAACAGGGGATGGAACTGTTCGACAAGCGCTAACACAAAATCAATGGGTGAAAAAGAATGTCGAACCAAGGAAGCAATTCAACGCGTAGAGGGAAAAGGAGATATTTAAGCAAGCCTGACAAGAATTTCAGAAGGAAGATATTGCGATGACTTCAACTGTGCAACAAAGCAAGGAAGCACCCGAATACAAAATGCCTCCACTATTGGATCATACTAGAGAAATACACTCCATGGGACAAGTAAGTACAATCAAAGGCTTTTTGCAATCATGTGTAAAGGTATTAAGTGATCCCTCATCTGTGAAAATATTGCAAAACATACTAGAAAAATGTAGCCTTGAGACAAAAGAAAAGTTAGTACCAAAAAATGTCAATCACCTACACACAAGAAGAAGAACAAGTATGGAGTTTAGACTGAATACCAACATTGGAGATTTCAATATGGGAGACATTATACTAGATCTAGGATCTGAAGTTAATGTACTACCAAAGAAGACATGGCAATGCATGGGAGAGCCCACATTAGGATATTCACATGTTCAATTGAAATTGGCGAACCAACACAGAGTCTTACCGATAGACATACTGAAAGGAGTGACAATAGACCTAGATGGAGTGTGCACTAAAGAGGATTTTGAAGTCATTGAAATAGTGGATGGCACAACACCTTACCCCAAATTGCTTGGTCTGGATTGGGCATTTGACAACCATGCCATAATCAACTTAAAGACCAGAAAAATGACATTTGAGTCAGGAAAATACAGGGTCATCGCACCATTAGACCCATCAGAAGGAGAGAGGTTTGTAGAACCTACTTGTTTGGACCTAGAGGAAATCGATCAGTTGTACAAAACAACTGCGCGTGATGAGGATTACGTAAACCCAATTGTAGACGGGTTACCCAGTTGGCGGAGCATCACTTCCTGTGAAAACAGATTCATACATCAGTCTAGAGAACTGGAAACAAAGGCTACATGAAGTATCCACGAGGAGATGTGCACGAATAAACCACGCAGTAAGATGGGTAGGCACATAAATCAGAGAACCACCTAGTTTCCATGGGATAAATGATTTGGAAACATTCTTGATACAGTATGAAGACACAGTGTTAGAGAATCAGAGACTATTAGCATTGGATCTAGCACTCAAGGCCACACCTTCACGATGGTGGGGCACACACAAAGAGACAATCACAGAATGGTACCAATGCAAGTGGTTACTGCGCATAAGGTTCATCGCAGAACAAAAAAACAACAAACAACATAAGTATGATGGACAAAGAGCACCATCAAAGCACTTGGAGGAGTGTAGAACGCTATGGAAAATGACGAAAAATGACACCTCCAGAGGAATGGCCTCATCATTTTATACATACTCTAGAGGGCATACCAACAAACTGGTATACATACCAGGAATTGCGCAAAGGAACTACGACCTCGATGACATTGCAACAAAAATTTACAGTCACTTTTTCATTCGAGCATGAGAACCCCAATATAGATGCTGTGCTAAAGAAGATAAGACGAGTGATATTCATCCAAGCACCAGAAATAGAACTTATCACAGAAGAGAAACAACAGAATAAACAAACAGTTAAATAACTTCTGTCATCTTACCACGTGCAAGAGGAAGCACCAGATGAAGATGATTCGCACGATATTCAGATTGAAGAAGCAGAAGGAGAAAGCGAAGTGGAAGGTCCACCTATAGAATCAGAAGTTATGGTCGCACTGATCAAATTAAAGAAAGTCAATATTGGGACAACTAAGCATCCCAAAATGGCCAGCATTGGATATTACTGGGATGAACAAACAATGGAAAGCATAACAAAAGTATTGCGTGAATACATCGACTTGTTCCCCACAACATTTACAGAGATGAAGGGTATAGAAGGAGAGGTAGGAGAGATGAAGATACCACTCAGACTAGAAGTGAGATTGATCAGACAACGAACATATAGACTGAACCCCATATATAAGCAGAAAGTAGAAGTTGAGATTGACAGGATGCTAGAAGCCGACATCATAGAACCGGTCGAAGAATCAGAATGGATTAGCTCGAATGTAGTACACGACAAGACACAAGGAGGGATCAGGATATGTGTCGACTTGTGAAAGTTGAATGATGCATGCCTACACAACTTATTCCCTACACCCTTCACAGATAAAGTGTTAGAGAACGTAGGAGGAAATGAAGCCTACTCATTCACTGATGGATTCTCAGGATACCATCACATCAAGATAATACAAGAAGACAGATACAAGATCACGTTTGCGACAAAATGGGGATCGTATCAGTACACAATTATGCCGTTTGGATTGAATAATGCACCAACAATATTTTCTAGAGTAGTCATTGTCGTGTTTAAGGAATTCATCCACCAGTTTCTTGAAGTATACTTGGATGATTGGACAATATACAGTTTGTTGAAAGACCATGTAGAAGTCTTATGGATAATGTTGGAAAGATGCAGACAGTGTTAGATATCAATGAATATAAAGAAATTCATATTCATAACATCGCTCGTGATATTATTGGGCCATATAGTATGCAAACAAGGTTTATTAGTAGACCCTGCAAAGATCGCAGTCATTATTAACTTACCACCACCGAAAATAGTCCATCAGCTAAGAGCGACGTTGGGACACACAGGTTACTACATGAAATTTATCAAAGGTTATGCATAGATAAGTGCACTGATGGAAAAGTTGCTAAGAAAGGACACAAAGTTTCAGTGGAATGATGAGTGCCAAAATGGTTTGGATACCCTAAAGGAAAAAATGGTCACCATGCCTATATTAGTCTTTCCAGATTGGGAGACGACATTCCATGTACATGTAGATGCATCATCCATAACAATTGGAGCTATCTGGGTGCAACCAGGAGCGGGTAAATTGGATCACCTGATATCATTTGCGAGTAGAAAGCTATCCTACTTAGAACAAAACTATAACACGACAGAAAGAGAAGGCCTAGCTATGGTCTACGCACTGCAAAAGTTCAGACATTACTTATTGGGAAAATGCTTTAAGATGTTCACAGATCACTCAACCCTGAAATATTTAGTCAACAAACTAGTGTTTGGGGGAAAAATCTGTCAATGGTTACTACTATTTCAAGAATTTGACTTTGAAGTAATAGTCAAACCAAAAAAATTGAACGCAGGACCTGATCACCTATCAAGGGTCACAAATGGAGAAGAACCTACAAACTTGGAGGAATTGTTTTTGGATGCACAACTATTCTCAGTTCAAATCACTGATGAATAATTCACATATATCATCCAGTACTTGAGCACAGGTACTGTGCCGCAAGAGTATAATACTGCACAGAAGAAAAACCTGGTAGTCTGCGCTGTCGACTATCAACTGATTGCAGGACATCTATATAATATGGGCGTAGATAACATCTTGCGAAGATATGTGTTAGAACATGAAATACCAAGAGTTCTAGAAGAAGCCCATGAAGGAATAGTAGGAGGGAATTATGGAGGCAAAGCTACCACGCAGAAGGTATTGCAAGCAGGACTATGGTGGCCAATGATTCACAGAGACTCGAAGGAATACTGTAAAAAATGTGACATCTGTCAAAGGGTAGGGAAACCCAACAGAAGGAACAAGATGCCATTACGATCACAAGTAACACTCCAAGCATTTGGTAAATGAGAAATGGATTTTGTGGGACCAATCAACCCACTAGAAAAAATAACATGAGAAAGGTACATTATCACTGCGATGGAATACCTAAAAAGATGGGTGGAAGCCGCACCAGTAAAGGATTGCAACGCAGAAACACCAACGCATTTTTTATTCGAACAAGTAATCACTAGATTTGGGTGTCCAATAATTTTAATGAGCGACCAAGGCACACACTTCATAAACAACACCATCAATGCTATGAATGAACAATTTGAAGTCCATCATCAAAATACCACACCATATCACCCACAGGAAAACGGTACTGTGGAAGCATTTAACAAAATCCTAGAGAAAACACTGACAAAGATCTGTAACATCAACAAGGGACGACTGGGATCTCAAAGTACCAGCAGTATTATGGGCCTACAGGACTACGTGAAAAAAATTGATAGGGAACAGACCATTTAGACTGGTTTATGGCCAAGAAGCAGTGGTACCATTAGAATTTCTAGTACCAAGCTTGCACGTAGCAGTAATTACACAAATGACAGAATGAGGCGTAGTACAAGACAGACTGAACCAATTAATGACCATGGAGGAAGACTAGATCTTAGCAAGATTCCACCAACAAGTTCAAAAAGCAAGAGATAAAGCTTGGCATGATCAACACATCAAGAAGAAGATGTTCAAGGAAGGAGACCTAGTACTAATGTATGGCAACAAATCGTTTCAGCACCTGAGAAAGTTCATAATGCATTGGTTAGGACCATATGTAGTAAAATCTGTCACAGATGGAGGAGATGTACAGTTAAGAGAATTATCAGGCGTAGAAATCAGAGGGATGATTAATGGGATCCGACTGAAGCTCTACAAGGACAGGTGACCAATCACCGCGCAGTTAAAAAAAAAGAAAGAAACACAGTATATGGAAAAAGAAAAAAGAACAAAAGGAAAGAAACAACAAGGGCACAGTGCATCAGATAAAGAAATATCAAGAACACTGAGGAAAACAAACTCGACGAGGAGAAGGACAATGGTCACATACAAATGGAAACAAGTGGGAAAAGTAAAGTCGGGAAAAGCAAGACGACATGACAACACTGAGCAGAATTAAAGGACAAAAAGGATTGATGGGACGCCACATTAAATGCATCAACTAAAGACGGCAAGACAGAGTAATGGAAAGTATGAAACCGTCGGAGATGCATTGAACTCGTAGTTAAGGTGCATGAAAAATCATAATGAAGGAACTGTCATTGACAAGCTTCATGGAAAACCCATACAACACACGGACGCGGAAGCAAACAATCTATTCACGAAAGAAGAGTAGACAGAGAGAAATAGAGGAAGAAAATACCAGGTGAGCTCACAGAGGTCACAGAGACCATTCGAACCCAACAAAAAATCGACATTCATCACCATGGCACCCCCCAAGAAAGCATAAGCGAGCCAGACCACCAGAAAAACCAGAGTTCATACTAGGTCACGAGGACAAGCAAAAGAAGGTGAACAAAAATTGTTGAAGATAGTCAACATCGATGAAATCCCATCCCCAAAGACAACATCGATGCACTCAAAACCTATACTGGAAGAAATCCAACAACCAGCACCGAAGGGCATGAATACAGACATACCGACAAAAGTACAGGAGCTATAGAACCAAGAAGTAGAAACACAAAAGGAGGTACAACCAGAGAACACCAGACCGGTTCCAGAAGGCAATGGAACGAAGCCGAATCGAGATGCAAAAATCAAGCCATATGAGTCTGAAATGACCATATCAGATCACCCACCAAAGGGAGTGGTCAAGGATATCACGGGTCAGCCGGAATGGCAGACTGAGGAACAAACAAAAATCGTTGAAACTTCGAGCCAGCCACCACCATCAAGGAAAGGGAAGATACAGATACCCAGATCACCTTGCAAGAAACCGACAACATAAATCGTTCTACCACGCATACCAGATGGGTTACAGGTAGGACCAGAGCTACTGGGCCACGTCGATAATCTCAAATACTTGGACCACGACATAGCAAATGAAGATAAGTTCCCAGAACTTGCAAAAAGAGTATACATGGAGACGATGGGCATGAGTTGGTTTGGGGAACTACTTGATCAACCACTCCAATGTGAAACCATGTTGCAGAAGACAATAATTTTAGGTCTAGTGGACCGACCACATTTTGGCAAGGGTCAACACACAATAGCATGCATCAAGCAACTGCTAGCAGTCACACATGGTGGGGACATCTGGTTGGACAAGCTCGTGTCGATAGATGTAGAGCTTATCATGAACATAATAGGATTTACAACTCAGGGCATGGATCTTGCGTAGTTTCTGGATGACAAAGTCAGGGAGAAAGTGCTAGCAGAAGACATGAAGAAAATGTATGGCACTGACAGGGGAACTAGAGGGATCATTATCAAGAGGATCAGTGATGCTGCAACACAACTGGGCTTGAAGATATTATCCTTCAAGCTGCTAAGAAAATGTTGCAGGGAGGAAGTCCCAGCTGGAGTCGGTGCAGTTGCAACTCAGTGCACAGAAGGCACCTCAATGAGATGGGCACCATATCTCTTGAACTTGTTCCTAGCTGACTGTAAGGATGTGCAGGATGTAGGAACATAGTTCCACTATTCATGGCTGATCACACTAATGGCCTTCATGGGATGGAGATAACCAAGGTACATATTTTTTGGCACTAGAACCAAACCAAATCAAGGGGCAAGATATTTGTTTCTCAGAGCTAGGCCAAAGGCAAGGAGAAAAAAGGAGAACGGGTCTATCTTTGAAGGATACCTATGCGACCTACAAGAAGCCATCTCCAAGATGTGGAGAATAACACCAGAAGTTGTCGTGCAGTATGGGGACATCACCAACTTCCAGGCCACATGACATACAATGTGGATACAAGAAAGGAAGGATCCGGATAAACAGTGGCTGTAAATTCACTACTGTATCAAAGAGGGTGACATCGCCATGGTCATCGACGAATGGGATGATGAGTGGAAGACTCCCTTCCTTACCCAGGAAATACCGGAAAGAACAACAGAAGAAGAGGCAGGGCAGGGAGAGACCCAGCCAAAGGAAATTTAAGTGCCCAAGAGACAAAGAATGAGCCAGGGCAAGACAACATAGACAAACGAAGGGCCAACAAAGATATGGCCCCATAATGAAAAGAAAGATAAGACGTAGCTGGCCAAGGAGCAAAAAAAACAGACTGAGCCCACACAAGAGACCACAGTAAATCCCAACTCACAGGAACCGAGGGGAAAAAAGAGGCCATCCATGCAAATAGGAGGCACGCACAAGAAATCAAAGGCACAAAGAATACCATCAGAGTATACGATCATGGATGACGATGGGGAAATGATAGCCCGAATGGTTCACAATTTTCTATGTAAGGACTTCGACCATGATGCACACCACAGGGATAGGATTGAAGAGAAATTGTTAGACATTGGACAAATCCTCAAGAAAATCGGGGAAGGGCAGCCAACAAGTAGCAGGGGACTCAAACCATTAGCACCGTAAATAGAAGGAAGAGTGCAAGAAGAGGAATGAGAGTCAGTCTAGGCAATACTGCAGCCGCATGTAACATTCCATATCAACCCCAGTATGTTTCAAATGGATGAAATTGTGGGGCGGACACCATTGAAGGACTTAAGCCAAATCCAATTTTTGTTGACAAAGATACCAATAGGGGCACTACAAAGGTTGCAGGTTAGTGTAAACCACGAAGTACAGTCTCGTGCACACAAATACTTAACCGAATTGAAGCACGAAACAAAGAAATGAGATGCACTGGAAATAGTCTATGAGAAGGCTAAATATGAGACCCATGAGGAAAGGGAGTGCATAAAAGGATTGGAGAAGAAACTGGAAGGAACTAACGAGAAGATTCCACAGTCCGCGTAGGGAGATGAAATCATAGCAACAGAAAAGATTGATCGGATTGCATAGGAAATCGATCAATATCAGAAGGAGATAGAGAGTCTCTGAGAATATCTCATACCAACCACTCCACCAATAGTCAAGGAACAAAGGAAGCAGGAAGAAACCATGCAACTGTAGGAAATAGAGCAGTAGGTCAGCATAACCGCTGACTTGTTTGATAAAGAAATGCAACTTTGGACTAGATTGGAGGAGGATCAACATGTCAAACAGTGGGAAAAGGAAGAAGAAAGGATCAACGCAGTGATCCAAGAGCTCAAGCAGAAGCATAAGACAATACCAATCACAAAACGCGTCAAAGGGACGCAGGACATGAAGAGATTGCAGGCAAATATAATTACTGTGCAAACACAGAAACAAGAGTGGTAGGCTCAAATAGAACTAGTGCAAGAGAGGCTAGCAAAAGTCTTGGCATAAGAAGAGGAAGCCAAGGCACATATAGCACAAACCCAGGTAGAGTGCATGGAATTGATTAGTGAGGAAATTACAGTCCAGAGAGTGGACACACTCAAGGAGAAGACTGCACAAGCGCAGACACAGGCAACAACACTCAAGGAAAAGTTCCAGTCGATCACCAAGGAGATCGAGGAGGCACACAAATATTAGGTGGCTTGGGACGAGCCACATGTCAGTGTTGGGGGCCTGTTGGAGGCAGGCCAAAGGCCAAAATGGAAAATCATGGCATTTTTGGGAAATAAAGCATGCACGAGCAAAGCGATAGTTGGAAGAGAGAACAACACGCGCGCATGTAAGGGAAAGCAACAACTGGAAGGAAGAACAACACGCA